>JARYGA010027432.1:0-45734 GCA_030545235.1 Helianthus tuberosus
CCTCAAACTTGTGTCAAATTTTAGGTACAAGTTTATAAATTAGTAACTAAGGTTTCTACTCTTTTAAATTTTCAAACATCACGTTTTAAGGTCGTATGGGCATAATAGTCAACATTTAAGCATTTAACGGGAATATGCATATGAATCGGATAACTAATGAACCAAGTTGTATAATCACAGAGGGTTATACTTATATGAAACCTGGTCCTATTAAAGCTCTAAGACATTACTAAACTATGCTCTAATGGTTCAGAACTAAAAGTCAAAGCAAAAGTCTACTTTTGCGACTTTCGGTTCCGAACCGAGCTTAAACTGAAAATTGTCGAGTTGAACATGTTTAGACATGTTCTTACCTTAATTACCAAGTTATATTAATGACAAAACAGGTTGCATAGCTTCTACATTGCTAATTATGCATTAATTTGAAAATAAGCTTTCTGTTGACTTTTTAAGATTAACTTTGACCCGACAATTGACCTAGTTAGAGTGGGAATCAGGGGGTGCCCGTTTAAGGGTTTATTGCCCACATAATTACCAACTCATAGGTACTTTCAATTTGAAATTTGACTGGACAAATTAAGATTTATGACAAAGTCAAATCTTAATTACGACGATTTGACTTTAAGCTAATTAACTAAGCAAAACTGAATTAAAGAAGGTTAAGGAAGCTTACAATAGTCCTATGCACGACTAATGACTTCTAGGAAGTGCACTTGAGCTCCAAAAATCTCCAGGAATGAAGTTGTGAGAGTTTCAAGTGAGTGAGCATTTGAGTAACTCAACTCATGGCCTTTATATAGGTTTTCTAAGGCTCTATGATCATTCCAACAAAGCCTATGGATGTTTCCTGATCTTCCCAAGTGTCCCTAGGCCATTATAAACCATCAAACAAGCCCATAGAATCGAAAACAAGCTCCATAAGTCGGTTAAACCGGCTGAACAGGCAGCTGTGATGATTTTCTGTATCTGGCAGTCCCAGGCGGCCCGCGTAAGGGTCCTGCCTGATCTTACGCGGCCCGTGTGAGGTTCAGGTCCAGGACAAACAAGTTTCAGCAATTGCATTTTTGGTCCCTGGTCCTTGTATACGTGGTTTTAACTTCATTTCTTGCATTTTCAACCCTCTAACTTGACTTTTAAGGGCTCCAAGACATAACCAAATATTGTTAAGTCCTTGGTTAACTTTGTGATTACCCGAAAAGTCATAAATTTCAATGTTGACGATTTTAACCCCTCGTATACGAATATTGTCATAACTTTCTCATACTTTATCGAAACCTTGTGAAATTTATATCACTTATTCTCGTGAGTATAATTAACCATTAAAAAGCTTCGGGTTTGCTAAAAGGTCACTCAGAGGTATACTTTAAACATGTTGCCACATTTAACCCCTGTAGTTTGTAATTCCTCACTTTCTTTCACAATTAGCTTCGTATGATCCATGATTTATTCGTTTAAGGATATAAACATCATGTGGGGCTATTGTGAAGTATATTTATTTATTGTTGACACTTTGAATCCTTTTATTCACGTACTTTCTCTGTTTGTTAACTTTAGTCCCTCTAAATCACTTCTTTACACGTTTAAAGTCCATGACACGTGTTGATATATTTTTGGGCATAAATTTATGAGGTGTTACATCCTCACCCCCTTAAAAGAAATCTCGACCTCGAGATTTACTGAAATAAATGAGGGTATTTTTCTTTCATTGTGGACTCTACCTCCCACGTATACTCGGGACCTCTGCGGGCATCCCATTTGACTTTTACAATTGGCACATGCTTCCTTCGAAACTTCTTAACCTGTCAATCCTCGATCGACAAAGGTTTTTACACAAATTTCAGGCTCTCATCTATACGCACATCCGTATGTGGTATGATTAGCGATTCATCAGCTAGACATTTCTTTAGATTGCAGATGTGGAATACATTGTGAATACCACTGAGCTCTTCAGGTAAGTTCAACTTATAAGCCACTGTTCCTACACATTCGATGATCTCGAATGGTCTTATATACCTTGGTCTTAACTTACCTTTCTTACCAAATCGCATCACTCCCTTCCAGGGTGATACTTTAAGCAGAACCTTATCACCAACCCCAAACTTTAGATGTTTTCGCCTTTTATCAGCATAACTTTTCTGCCTATCCCTGGCAGTTTTCAGGCGGTCACGAATTTGGACAATCTTGTCCGTTGTTTCAAGGACTATATCAGGTCCTGATAACTGAGCTTCTCCTACTTCTGCCCAACAAATAGGCGTTCTGCATTTCCTACCATATAATGCCTCAAAAGGCGCGGCCTGAATGCTTGTATGGTAGCTATTGTTATAGGAGAACTCGATCAACGGCAGGTGGTTATCCCAACTACCACCGAAGTCAATCACACATGCACGAAGCATGTCTTCCAAAGTTTGGATCGTACGTTCACTCTGTCCGTCCGTCTGAGGATGGTAAGCCGTACTAAAATTTAAGCGTGTGCCCAAAGACTGTTGGAAACTTTTCCAAAAATGGGATGTGTATCTAGTATCTCTGTCCGAGATAATACACATTGGTACGCCATGCAGGGATACAATCTTATCTACGTACAACTGGGCTAATATGTCGGAGCTATGAGTCTCCTTGATGGGTAGGAAATGTGCTGACTTAGTCAGTCTATCTACTATCACCCAAATAGTATCATTCCCTTTCTTTGTCTTTGGCAATTTGGTGATAAAATCCATAGTCACCATTTCCCACTTCCAGGTAGGAAGTTCAGGCTGTTGTAGCAAACCTGACGGCTTTTGATGTTCAGCTTTAACTTGTGTGCACGTCAAACATTTGGCTACATAGGTAGCTATAGACTTCTTCAAGCCTATCCACCAATAATTTGCTTTCAGATCCTGGTACATCTTATCAGCTCCAGGATGAACGGAGTATTTAGAACTGTGGGCTTCCTGGAGGATAACATCCCGAAGTCCTCCATAAACTGGAACCCATATTCGGCCATTTAATCTTAAGATTCCGTCCTTACCATAGGATAACTGCTCCTCGGTTACTCCTAGCTTTTCATTAGGATAGTTAGCTTCCAACACAGCTTCTTTCTATGCAGCTAACAACCTTTCATTCAAACTATTCTTTAATTCAATTCTCTTGGCATTGATTCTTATAGGCTTCACTCTTTCCTTCCTGCTTAAGGCATCGGCGACTACATTTGCCTTGCCTGGATGGTATCTTATCTCACAGTCATAATCATTCAAAGTTTCCATCTAACATCGCTGCCTCATGTTTAAATCCTTCTGATTAAACAAGTGTTGAAGGCTCGTGTGATCTGAATAGATCACACACTTGGTTCCATACAAGTAGTGCCTCCAAAGTTTCAGTGCAAATACAACGGCACCCAACTCCAAGTCATGGGTGGTGTAGTTCTTCTTATGCATCTTTAACTGTCGAGAAGCATAGGCAATGACCTTGCTTTTCTGCATAAGCACACATCCCATACCTGTGTGTGATGCATCACAATATACTACAAATTCATCTATTCCCTTAGACAATGTCAACACAGGCGCATTGCTCAACTTCTGCTTGAGAACATCGAAGGATTCCTGCTGCTTAGGACCCCATTCAAACTTGATATTCTTACGCGTCAACGAAGTCAGGGGTGCAACAATCCTTGAGAAGTTTTTAATAACTCTCCTATAATATCCTGCCAAACCTAGAAAGCTACGAATCTCTGTAGGCGTCTTTGGATCTTGCCAATTCATGACAGCTTCAACCTTAGCAGGATCCAATTGGATACCACGCTCACTAACAACATGTCCAAGGAATTGGACTTAACGAAGCCATAATTCACACTTTGAAAACTTGGCATAGAGCTTCTTATGATGTAGAAGTTTAAGAATACAACGGAGATGTTTCTCATGGTCAGCTTGGTTCTTTGAGTAAATAAGGATGTCGTCAATGAAGACGATGACAAATTTATCCAAGTAAGGCTTGCATACGTGGTTCATGAGGTCCATGAATGCTGCTGGTGCATTAGTGAGCCCAAAAGGCATCACTAGGAACTCGTAATGACCATAGCGAGTCCTAAACGCAGTCTTGTGTACATCTTCATCTTCATCTTTAACCTTCAATTGATGATAGCCTGACTCAAATCGATCTTAGAAAAGTAGCTTTCCCCTTGCAATTGATCGAACAGATCGTCGATCCTGGGCAATGGATACCTATTCTTGATAGTGACCTTGTTAAGCTCACGGTAATCGATGAACAGACGCATCGATCCATCCTTCTTGTTGACAAACAGGATTGGCGCTCCCCAAGGAGACGAACTAGGTCTAATAAAACCTTTGGCTAACAAATCATCTAGCTGCGTCCTTAATTCAATCATTTCTGTTGATGCTAACCTATAAGGCGCTCTCACAATAGGTGATGCTCCTGGAATAATGTTAATTCTGAATTCTACTTGCCTATCTGGTGGCAAACAAGGTAGTTCTTCAGGGAATACTTTGGCATATTCAGAAATGACGGGGATATCTTCAATCGTAGGCTTCGGCTCATCAATAGTCACTTGTGCCATGTAAATGACACAACCCTTCTTCAAACACCTTGATGCCTTGGGCATAGACACTTGCTCAGGCAGTCCATACTGGGTATCTCCCTGAATGGTAAGTGGCTCACCAAATGGAGTCTTGATCACCACTTGCTTCTTATTGCACACTATCTGGGCTTGGTTACGAGATAACCAATCCATGCATATAACTATATCGAAACCGGCTAACTTCAAAGGAAGTAGGGATAACGGAAAAGAATGGTTCCTAATGGATATAACACATCCATCTAACACAGTTGAGGCTGTTTCTAAGGTACCATCAGCTAATTCCACCTCATATTTCACACTTAGGGTTTTAACAGGTAAATTTAGCAACTTACAAAACTTATTATCTACGAATGACTTATCAGCTCCTGAATCAAATAGCACTCTTGCATAAACATCATTTATGAGGAAGGTACCTGTGATCACATTGTCGTCCTGAACGGCTTCTCGTGCATCCATCCGGAAGACCCTTGCATTGGTCTTCTTGGCTTCCTCAGGCTTTTTGGCGTATTTAGGGCAATTAGTCTTAATGTGCCCTTTTTCATTGCAATTGTAACATGTAGCATCCTTAATCTTCTTGCAGTCTACCGCCTTGTGCTCCTTAGACTTGCATAACCCACATGCAGGTGGTCCTGACTGAGACTTGGTCTCTAGCCTGCATTTTCCAAAGTGGCGTTTTTCGCAAGTCGTGCACTTTGGCTTTTCCTCTGTTCGTTGACTATTCTTTCCAGACCCAAACTTCTTGGAATCAGTGTTTCCCTTGTGCTTCTTCTCCGACCCTCGTGAGTTATCATCCTCACGCTTTCTCTTACCTTCTTCAGAATTCTTGAGCGATCTTAGCCTGACCGCATCCAAGGTAAGAGACAAAGATAGATCAGCTGCTGGTCTAAAAGTAGCAGGTCTTGAAGCCTTAACACTGGCTTTGATTTCTGGGGCTAAACCCCCAATGAAGCGAGCAATCCTTTTGGGTTCTGGGGTTACCAGGTATGGAACCAGTCTAGACATGGTATTGAAACTGGTGAGGCAAGCTTGTCAATCTAGATTCTTCATCACCAATGATAAGAAATCTGACTCAATCCTTTCAACCTCATGCTAAGGGCAGTAATTCTCTTTAATGAGAGCAACGAACTGATCCCATGACAAATTGTAGAGTGGGATCTTCCCAGCAGCTTGAATGAGAGACTTCCACCACACTAATGCCTCTCCCTTGAATGATTGGGATACATACTTCACTACATCCCTTTCAGCACAACCGCTGATGTCAACTACTGTGTCCATCTCATCTAACCAGGTCATACAATCAATTGCCCTTTCTCCCCAGTGAAATCCCGGGGTTTGCAGGAAACAAAGTACTTATAGGTACAAGACTTGGTACGCGGTTCATTATCGAACACCATCCTCTTGGATGGAACACTGTGTTGGTTTGAGGAATGTTGAACATTCTCTTTCTTGGGTTCATCTTTCTTAGAGGGTGGCTTGCTGTGAGCTTCTGAATGAGTCTTAGGCTTGGAATGCGGTGCGGATAGGGTCCTACTTCGAGTCCCGCTAGATTTTTTATACTGCCGCTCTATAGCTTTTGTAACAGCATTATCTATTAATGCTTGCAGCTCCGCACCGGTCACATGTATCTTAGCATTTTCATGGTTTTCCACCGAATGACTGTTTACCTCTTCTGACCTAGTCATGTAGCTTTAATTGCTACATAAAAGGAAATAAGGACAAGGTTTATTTGGAAGTCTATACAGTACTATCGTTCTTGACGATTTATTAACCATGGTTTTAATAACTATTTTTGGTTAATTTGCTAAATATATTCATATTCAGGATCTTTATTACAATCCCTAATTATAAGTTAATAATAGCACAAAAAGGCCTAGTCACGTAGACAAGTTTAGTTTATAAGCCCAGATTTTATGGAATCGAGGCATTAAGGCTTGAATCAAAGTTCATTACCTTTCTTTGACAGGGATTTGTAGGCTGTCTTTAGTCTCAGATGACGTTAATTATAGCCCGTAGGCACTTCATCTTTAAGGGATGATTATTTTAATAAGGAAAATTGGAGTAATCCAATTAAAGAATGACTTATGCGATTTTATCGAATCACATTTTGTTAACATGTCTTCAGATGTTAACAAGGATTTGGATCTTTTGAATAGGTTTTACCATTTTGGCCATGTCTGCAACGACATTTAGGCTAGGTTTTACCTTTAAGATTCTTTTTAATATTTAACGCAAAACAATCCCAAATTGAGATGTTAACAAGGATCTGAATCTAATTGAGGAACTACCATCTTGGCCCTGTCTTAAGGTGACACATGGCTAGGTCTTGTTCTTTTTAGTTTTTGCCATTTTATTATAATGGTAGATCTTATAATAGGAATGTTATTCTAAGTCTAGCCATTCCATTAAAATTTAAACAAGTACATGGTTGCCATAAATGGGACTTCTAACTGAAATGACTTGCCCATGCAAGGGCTAATCAGAAAAATAACAAGGAAACAATTAAGGATAAAATAAAACGAATTAGGATTAGTCCTAAGTTCTTTGTCTAGACTCGAGAATCAAGGAATGTGCAATTGTGTAACTGAGATTAAACACAAAAGGCTAGTGTTTAATTCACTCAGTGTTGGCTCTGATACCAACCTGTCACACCCCCGATATTTCCACGTATTACCGTGGGCCCGGTGGGGAGTATCGTGACGTAGTTGATATCATCATAGTCAAACAACACAAATTTAAATGCACAGCGGAAGCAAAAGATGAATCACATTACAAACCGAATAAATAGTAATATCAAAGTATCACAACGGACTGTAATGGATCCACAGGCGGATCAAAAGATAAAAAGATTATTGTTCAACAGACTTTAACATCTAGAGTTTGCGAGACTTGATTATTGATGCCTGGACTAGCCAGCCTATTACGTATAGTACCTGCACTTATCCTTTTTGGAAAATACGTCAGTTTACACTGGTAAATACAACTTAACTGACTCATTTTGAAAAGAGTTTGAAAATTGATTTGTATGCGCTTAGGCAAAAATATCTTTTATAACCTGGGACAATTAATTAAAAATAATCTTGTATACAGTTTTACATATTTGTCGTCCATCAGGGCCGGTTTGTAGGGCCGGTCTAGATTAACTGACACGCCACAGGTATAATACCCACAAGGTTGATTCCTTTAAGTGGACTACCAGATTTTTTTTCATATGCAATTGTCAGGTGTACGCCTACACCCCGTGCTTAGGTCGTGGCCATTTCTTTGAATGATGCCAAGGATATCCGGGACATGGTCATTTAACCCCCAAAGGCCATACACCAAATAATACAGAATAAAACGAGTTATGTAAATACATTAATCACAATCCGATTTAAATGATTACATACCCGACCAAGCGGTATTATTATAATACCGTATCCCAAGCCCGTATAGGGAAAATAAGTTAAGAGTATTTACCTGAGCAAAGTATAAATCAAATACAACAAGTGCACGTAGCTTTTACTGGGCTCCTAATCTGGAACAAATGTTTTTAATAGCCTATTAGAATCCTAACGGGTTTTTAATTAAGCTTAGACTTAGACCGGTTAGTTTTCAAAAGGAAGACACGGTTCAAACGCATGGTAAAGCGAAGACCGGTTTAGAAAGTGGTTTTGACCCGATAAGCTTGGACTCTTGTTTAATATGGTTAAACTAATCACACTCTGTATTTTGAGACAAAAATGATATGGTTTGACCCGTTTCGGCTAATATATGCAAACTACTTACATAAGCCGATCCGAACGCGAAAAGTGTGTAACGAGTAACCAAAAGAGTCATATACAAGTTTCCTAAGTTAATATGCCTTAAATATGTTGTGACATCAGTATGATATCTTCTATTATGCCCCAAATGAATTTAAACTCAAATTATGCCCCGTAAGGGCATTTTGGTCATTTAAAAGGTTATAAAAGAGTTTAAATATAAATCTGAGTTTCGGGTCTTATGTAATCAGTAAAAATACTTAATTTACTAAGTTATATCAGTAGGGTATTACCTATATATGAAATTTATCATTTCTAACCATACTATGCACCGAAGGGGCATTTTGGTAATTTCACCTAAGGTTTAAAGGTCAAATCTGGAAATCTGAGTTTAAAACGTTTGCTTACTGCTAAAGTATAAAAATTTACTTAAAACCTCAGTAGGTATCAAGTCTTATATATCTAAAATGGTTTTAATACATACTATGCGCTTAAAACGCGTAAAAAGGCGATTTTAAACGATTTTCGGGTTTTATAAGAAAAGCTTATATTTTTATAGCCTAAAAGGGCAAAACCGACAATTACCGGATCAAGCTTAGAACTCTATGTTATGCTTAGCCTAAAAATAAATAAAAGTCTCCAAAAATCCCAAAATATTATTTTATATCAGTAGGTAAAAAGTTTGGTATCAAAATTTGGGTTTAGATAGGCTATACGCTAATTACGCTGCTTAATTACTAAAAAGCTTTCTAATTACGCTAATGAGCATAACTCTTATTCTAGACCTCAAACTGATGTCAAATTTTAGGTACAATTTATAAATTAGTAACTAAGGTTTCTACTCTTTTAAATTTTCAAAAATCACGTTTTAAGGTCGTATGGGCATAATAGTCAACATTTAGGCATTTAACGGGAATATGCATATGAATCGGATAACTAATGAACCAAGTTGTATAATCACAGAGGGTTATACTTATATGAAACCTGGTCCTATAAAAGCTCTAAGACATTACTAAACTATGCTCTAATGGTTCAGAACTAAAAGTTAAAGCAAAAGTCTACTTTTGCGACTTTCGGTTCTGAACCGAGCTTAAACTGAAAATTGTCGAGTTGAACATGTTTAGACATGTTCTTACCTTAATTACCAAGTTATATTAATGACAAAACAGGTTGCATAGCTTCTACATTGCTAATTATGCATTAATTTGAAAATAAGCTTTCTGTTGACTTTTTAAGATTAACTTTGACCCGACAATTGACCTAGTTAGAGTGGGAATCAGGGGGTGCCCGTTTAAGGGTTTATTGCCCACATAATTACCAACTCATAGGTACTTTCAATTTGAAATTTGACTGGACAAATTAAGATTTATGACGAAGTCAAATCTTAATTACGACGATTTGACTTTAAGCTAATTAACTAAGCAAAACTGAATTAAAAAAGGTTAAGGAAGCTTACAATAGTCCTATGCACGACTAATGACTTCTAGGAAGTGCACTTGAGCTCCAAAAATCTCCAGGAATGAAGTTGTGAGAGTTTCAAGTGAGTGAGCATTTGAGTAACTCAACTCATGGCCTTTATATAGGTTTTCTAAGGCTCTATGATCATCCCAACAAAGCCTATGGATGTTTCCTGATCATCCCAAGTGTCCCTAGGCCATTATAAACCATCAAACAAGCCCATAGAATCGAAAACAAGCTCCATAAGTCGGTTAAACCGGCTGAACAGGCAGCTGTGATGATTTTCTGTATCTGGCAGTCCCAGGCGGCCCGCGTAAGGGTCCTGCCTGATCTTACGCGGCCCGTGTGAGGTTCAGGTCCAGGACAAACAAGTTTCAGCAATTGCATTTTTGGTCCCTGGTCCTTGTATACGTGGTTTTAACTTCATTTCTTGCATTTTCAACCCTCTAACTTGACTTTTAAGGGCTCCAAGACATAACCAAACATTTTTAAGTCCTTGGTTAACCTTGTGATTACCCGAAAAGTCATAAATTTCAATGTTGACGCTTTTAACCCCTCGTATACGAATATTGTCATAACTTTCTCATACTTTATCGAAACCTTGTGAAATTTTTATCACTTATTCTCGT
Organism: Helianthus tuberosus; assembly: GCA_030545235.1. Taxonomy (NCBI): domain Eukaryota; kingdom Viridiplantae; phylum Streptophyta; class Magnoliopsida; order Asterales; family Asteraceae; genus Helianthus; species Helianthus tuberosus. The sequence continues at coordinate 10,395 of JARYGA010027432.1, forward strand.
GAGTATAATTAACCATTACAAAGCTTCGGATTTGCTAAAAGGTCACTCAGAGGTATACTTTAAACATGTTGACACATTTGACCCCTGTAGTTTGTAATTCCTCACTTTCTTTCACAATTAGCTTCGTATGATCCATGATTTATTCGTTTAAGGGTATAAACATCATGTGGGGCTATTGTGAAGTATATTTATTTATTTTTGAAACTTTGAATCCTTTTATTCACATACTTTCTCTGTTTGTCAACTTTAGTCCCTCTAAATCACTTTTTTACACGTTTAACGTCCATGACACGTGTTGATATATTATTGGGCATAAATTTACGAGGTGTTACATCCAGATAGCTGCTTTTCTCCAATTTCTGCCCAACACACTGGGGTTCGGCACTTTCACCCGTAAAGTGCTTCGAATGGTGCAACATTGATACTTGTATGATAGCTATTATTGTAGGAAAATTCTATTAATGGTAAATGATCGTCCCAATTTCCTCCGAAATTAATTACACAAGTTCTAAGCATATCTTCCATTGTCTGAATTGTCCTTTCGCTTTGTCCATCCATTTGAGGATGATAAGCGGTGCTTTGATTTAACTTGGTTCCCATTGCCTTTTGGAAACTTGTCAAAAAATGAGAAGTAAAACGACTATCTCTATCAGAAACAATAGATAAGGGAATTCCATGTAATGAAACTATTTCATTGACATATAACTTGGCTAATTGTTCCATACTGAAAGTTTCTTTCATTGGTAAGAAATGAGCAGAGTTGGTTAATCTGTCTACAATCACCCAGATTGTATCATTACCTTTTCTTGTCTTGGGTAATTTGGTAACAAAGTCCATTCTTATCAATTCTCATTTCCATACAGGCATTTCCAATTGCTGCAATAAACCTGAGGGTTTCTGATGCTCAGCTTTAACCTGTGAACAGGTTAGACACTTGGCAACATAAGCTGCTATATCCTTTTTCATTCCTATCCACAAAAAAATCTTTCTTAAGTCTTGATACATCTTACACTTCCAGGATGTATCGTATACTTAGACTTATGGGCTTCTTCTAATATTTGGTGGCGTAGGTTTCCTTGTTTGGGTATCCACATCCTTTTCTTATGGAATCTCCAAATTCCATCTGTTCCTTGTTCTAATTCCTTAATCATTCCTTTCAATTTCTCAGTATCATCCTTGATTACTGATTCTTGTACTTTTCTAATTTGCTCATTTAAATCTATCTGCAGATTTAATTTAAGAGAACGTACTTTTCTTGGCTTTTCATGATACTTCCGACTTAAAGCATTAGCTACTATATTAGCCTTTCCTACATGATACTAGATATTACAATCATAATCACTAAGAAGTTCCATCCAGTGTCTTTGTCTCATGTTCAACTCTTTTTGCCCAAAAATGTACCTTAAACTCTTATGATCGGTGAAGACTACAAATTTATTTCCATATAAATAATGTCTCCAAATCTTAAAGGCAAAAATTATGGATCCTAACTCTAAATCATGGGTTGTATAGTTTTCTTCATGATTCTTAAGCTGTCTAGAGGCATAGGCTATAACCTTTTGACGTTGCATCAACACACATCCATAACCTAACTTAGAAGCGTCACAATAGACTTCAAATTCTTTGACGTGCTGTCGTAGTACACGCAAATTTAATCCAAATAACAACTGTAGATAGTGGTAAATGGGTATCGAACTCAGGGAGTATGTGGAAATGCGTTGATTTTATAGCTTTGCGATTTAACTACAGTTAACCTAATTCGCAGAATCTAAAATTCAAGAGTTGATTGTTTTGGTTTTAAGAACTAATATTAACTAATTAAATTGCAAATCAAAGATTGGTTTTGTAAACAGATTAGGAACAAGCGATCATCCTAGAATTCAGGTTTTAATCCACACTAATGTTTATGCTTAACTAGAAAGAACCACATAGACATGGCTCGTGTTTGATTATCTGTTTGTGATAAAGGAGAACTAAGTACTCGGATTATAAAATGCGAGGTTGTTACTCGATAATCAATTGAAGATTATCCAACCCTAATCCTTCCCATGATATCTCGATTGCCAACGGCACCAAGAACGTATGGTTTAGGTTAACATCAAACAATAATCAATAATTTACAAACAAATATCCAAACACCGTAATAACTCAAACAAACATTAAAAGTTATTATTCTAGAAATTCAAGCACAAACATAGTGTTTCAAAAGCAAACCTTACATCTAGGATGATCACCAAAAGTTTAGCCATGCATGACTTGGTACATCATCATCACACAACGATTAATGTTCATACGAATCGAAAACACAAACCAATTGTTTAGAAATGTTTGGAACCAAGAGAAACTGCAACATTCCTATTTTTATATAAGAATTATAGGTTTGGTTAAATTTATTTACCACTAGTAACTAGTAACTAGTTTATTTTTAATATAAATATTCAACCCAAATAATTTTAAACACTATTTTATATAGTTGGTTGAAATATTATATTAACTAATTGGCCTGTATATAGGTGACCTTTCTAAATAAAATAAAAGTATATAAAAACTTATATTATTAGACGGGTAGATTACAGGTAAGTTGACTGTTAGAAATATGAAGTAACAAGACGGGCCCAGGAACCGTTTAATAATTAAACTATAAAAATATATTGTATTTGAACTTACTCTGTTTTTAATGAAACTTGGTTCAAAATATAGACACAAATATTCTCATTCTAATAACATATTTATTATTTTCTAGAACGCCGTATTTTAGAAATTATAAGCGCCAAAAGAGTAAAGCAGTTGAATTAATTATAATAATAAAATAATAATAAAACTTTTGATAATTGAGAATTGTAAATACGTATGAATATAATAATAATTTAAAATAAAACCCTATAAATTAAAATGAATGCATGCAAACTCTATAATTGAGAATTTAGAATTGGGAAGTACGTGTCATCAAGATAAAGTGTAAAGGAAATAAAATATTGAAATAAAACAAGAAGTGGACATATGTCCATGATGAAGCATAATAATAATAATATTAAATTTTATTGTGGATGTTTACTTATCTTTATTTCATGTGAAGTTTTGTAGTATAAATAGAAAGGTATGGATTCAACAAACAATCGCCTCTCTTCTTTCTACTATCTCACTAGAAATCGCCAACTTCCTCTCCCTCTCTCTAAAAATATTTATTATTTAAATAAATAAAGCCCTGTCCCGTTTTAAGTGTTTTAACTCCCGATCACCGCTACCCTTTCCGATTGATCTGAACCTCATAACATATGTCAGGGCTCTGCCCGACTAAGTTATTGGGATTCGGTCTCGGGACATCGGGACAAGGTTGAATGAGGGGTACTATACTTAAAACGAGTGCATTATATATTTTTAAATAGCTCAGAAGTTATACCCAATATTCTTCCAGGAGACTTTCTAGTTGAACCCTAAAATTACAAAGTGGGTTCATTCTCTTTTCTCACTATTTTATTCCCTTTTATCCCAAACCATAACAACTCTCACCAAAACTATTATTTATTATTATATTTTGTTCACAAGGAAACCTTAGTTAAGACCCTTAAGTAATCCTACATAAACCCTACAAATTTCAGAACCATAAGGATCAGGGCCCATAAAACTCAAGGGGGGTATTCCCCCATTGACGATTATCATCACAGTTTGCTGTCAGAATCGAATTTTGAAAATCCGTCGACTCAGCTAAGCTAGTTGGACACGTGGCAACCCTATGATGAAAATTGACCCGTCGCGTCACGCGACGCCCCAGGGTGACCCCTCGCGTCACGCAAGGGGGTCAAAATCTTAGTATAAATAGAGGGGTTTGGGAATTGCATTTCTGCGTTGGAACGACGTTAAAATTCATTTCCTACATCGAGATATCACCTGTTTACTACAAAACACACACAACACGAAACGCTGCCGCAATAATAGGGTATTAACTCAATCGCTGCTACGATTCAATGTCCGATCAATTGAAACTATCCGACCGGATGTTTAAGCGCTATCATTTGTCATTAGTCGTGATTCCGACAGGATGTTTGAGTACCACCCAAACTCGGGGAATACTCTGTCATTCGTTGTGAATCCGATGGATGTTTAAGTGATTGCACTTTGTCATTTGTCGTGAGGGTTTTAATCTCGTGAGTTATCGTAAATGCTGTATTAAGTTACTTACCGAGTTCGTGTGCACTAGGTTACAAGACTAATCAATAGGCTAAGTTCTGCCCGTATAAATCTGCATGTTTATAATGCGAGTCATTCTCTTTTTATCAAATTTGTTTACAAAAGCATTTTTATTTTCAAAGTTATAATTACAGTGATTAAGTTTATGTAATCACCAAATTATAGCCAGTATGTGGGGTTTTGTATACATTACTTATTTCCCGTCACCATTGGACAACGAGTTAGCCAATGGGTGATCTGACCATAGTCACAGAAACGAGTCGAGTGACAAATACTGTGGGTAGTTGGTTTATATCTGGAAACATTGTAATCTCTCTTAATACTGTAAATTATAACAAACGTGTCGTTTTAAGCAAAATGAATGAACTCACCAGTATTTCCTGCTGACAAAACCTTTTTAAAACACGTTTCAGGTAATTACAGTAGATTGGAGTAAGAGATGGATACGGCACTGAAAGGCTTCAAGAAGTGGTTTATTTTATTAACTAAATAAAATTAAGAAATATTGTTTTATGTAATTGGGTTTATCCCTTATTAAAGCTACATTTGTAAAACATGGGTTTATCCCATCTATTTAATAAATAAAATCCGGTGTTTTCTAAACTCTGATATTTTTCCTAACTCACGGTCCTGATGAAATTTCCGCTGCAATATTTTTCAAAAATAATCACCGGTACCACTGGGCTGTTCGCGGCTCCCGATTCCGTCCATGGTGGGTCGGGGGTCGTGACAGAAGGTGGTATCAGAGCCACTGATTTAAGCCTATAGGTGTTGTGATAATAATACCTAAGTTTATATAAAAGAGTTAGGAGATTGCTATTAACTGGTAGCACACATGATAGTATTTAGACTTGAACTTAAGAAAATATGCCTTAGTATAAGCTAAGCTAAATACTTGTGTAAATAATGTGTGATGGGTTTGGTATGTCATAAGGATAATAACTAGAACATTGCAAGGTACGATAAATAAAGCAATAACACTTAATCCTTGCTTATTGATATTACTTGGTCTAGAATAAGATATGTTATGGGAATACAAATTTCCTTGATTCTGGATAAAAGCCCTAAAAAAAAGAGGCACTTTTAAAATCTTGAAAAGATACTATTTATGGGAAATAGAAAATTTTCTCCGGCAAGACTGGGTATGGTGTAGCAGACTCTCCAGCGCGAACCGGATAAGACGGGGTATATAATATGTCAAACAAGTGACAAGATTTCCCTAAATAGTATCATGACCTGATATCTGACTTGTTTTTGGAAATATGAATCTGTTAAATACATTGACCTTATGAAGATGTATGTATATTACAGCATGTGAAATATATGATTATATAGATATGTATATCTATAAGGAATTCCAAAAGTCAATTAAGAATAAAGCACAAGCATATGTGTCAATAATAATTCTAGATTTCTTTATCAGGAATCTCTTTTCCGATATCAAACATTATTTCGTTTGATCATCTACCTCGAAACTCGAGTGACAATAATAACAATGGAAACCCATTAAGTTGGGACACCATCAAAAGTATAAGAATTTCCAAAGCGTTACCATAAACTATTAACGCAAGTAAGAAGCATGTAAAGTTGTGCTAGTGCACAAGAAAACATATGAAACTTAAATTATACGTCCACAGACGTTGAAGTATATCACACACGACTTCCAAGGCAAGACCTTTGGAAAATATAAATTGGGCACGATGACACCAATGCTAATTCCGTCAGTAGAAGAACTACTAAAAGAAACACTTTGCCACGCAATCCTACAAACGACATGAATCTCGCTGAGGTACGTTGTAACAAGATTTCACAACCATCGATGCACAGTCTAAACAGAGTCATAATTATTATCACTGCAAAAGGAGTCACATACCTTTGCAAATTCCCTATTTCATTTTATTCGACATTCCCTGGTAATGTCACTTAACAACAGTTATCACACGAAATTCCAGATAAAGTTCTTAAATTTCTTTCGTTGAAATTCTGACTTCTGCATATAAAAAGTTGACTTTCGTGTTTCTATTTCCTGTAATGGTCATCATACCATGATGATTTCTTTCATAGTAGTGAATATTGATATATTTCATTTCTTGGTAAATCCACACGTTACACATGCACTGTTTGTTGCGCATGTGGTTCGTTTGATTTATGAAGACCACTGGAGGGCTTCATTCCGATTTGTTATTTTATCCGAACTCAAATATCATTCCGCTTTTTGCACTGTGAACCACATTATTGCAAAACAGTGACTCTTTGATATCGAGTCAATGAATTTTGTTAAACCATTGAGGTGAAGAATTTATATTTTATATATATGAATAAAAATTATGTTGAGGTATACTCTCATTTAAGTTTATGTTTAGTTATTTATTATTGGTAATTAATATTAATTTTATTATTAGTAATAATATATTAATAGTAGTAATGTTAGTATTATTTTTAGGTACTAGGGTTATTGTCAAGGGCAGGTATTGGGTAGCCTAGCCTTAGTTAGGCATAGACTGATCACCTATGCTTAAACAAGGCAGCACTGACCAATATCCAACCATGATAATGACTAGTTAATGTATATAAATTAAGTCATCATACTTATCTAGTAAGTTTTAATTATATATAAAAATATTTTTATATAGAAATATATATACTTTGTACTGTAAGGAGAAGACATATTTTCATAAAACAAATACAAGAATTAGAGGGACGAATAAAATTATATAAATAATTGTGTATCACATGTACCGTAACACTCTGGCAAGAAAATGACCATATAAGAATAATATGGTAGTCATCAACTACGTTGGGTTAGGGGAACATTGTAATATATAAGAATAGTCCCCGTTTTCACTTATTTACAACATTTGTAAATACATTCACAACGTTATATGGTTTCAAAATGAAAATAAGTAATCACATAGAATCGACCCATTAAGTGTTATATATTTACAAAATATTTTACAAATACTTTTGTACAATAAATATTTTTACACCTTTATTTACAACTTTCATTTAACGTTATAAATAATAGTGATTTCTTTTACAAAATAATAATACTAAAATATTTTGTAATGTAATAAACTTCATTGCGGTATTTTGTAATATATATTACATAGTAGATATAAGTTATTTTACATAGTATAGTAAAATACTAAAATAATATTTATTTAAAAGTGGTGACCATTTACATATAGTAAAAATATGTAACAAATAATATATATTACATAATTTGATATGTAAGATACGGTTCAGACAGGGACACAAATAATATATATTACATTTGCTTTACAAATATAATATAATGGTTGGTCATGCCAAAACAACTTGTTCATATTATATTTCGATCTCTAGGACATAGTATGAAAAATATGGTCACTAATAGTGTGCTATCACATTGTTTCACAATTAAAACAACTTGGAACTCTAAACAATAATACACTAACTCTATTGTCTTTTGGTATATCTTTGCAATTCATTCATCTCAACACTTTGATTTTCTCATATCATAATTTAATATTTGACAAATCATTTTTCATGCTTTTATTTCATTTTGAACCTGTCAATTCTAAGTCTTCCTCAGTTGCTAATCCAAATCAGCTTTCTTTTGACAAAAGATTTTATTGATTCTAAAAAGTCCTTCACATTCATTTTAAAATATCTATTGATCATATATCTTTTGGCTTGAACCTAGTCACTTTGGAAATTATATCATTTCATCTCATTTGTTTGTCATCGATTTCTTGAACTAATTCAGTTGAACCATTGAATCCTACTTATTGTACAACTCATATTCACAAAATTTGATATTTTAATTCTGTGTCATCTACCTTAATATTGTTTTTATTGACTAAAATATGACATAAGTCTAAAAGAAATATCGTAACCCAAATCTCGAGGACGAGATTTAAAATAAGGTGGGGAGAATGTAACATTTCTATTTTTATATAAGAATTATAGGTTTGGTTAAATTTATTTACCACTAGTAACTAGTAACTAGTAACTAGTTTATTTTTAATATAAATATTCAACCCAAATAATTTTAAACACTATTTTATATAGTTGGTTGAAATATTATATTAACTAATTGGCCTGTATATGGGTGACCTTTCTAAATAAAGTAAAAGTATATAAAAACTTATGTTATTAGACGGGTAGATTACGGGTAAGTTGACTGTTAGAAATATGAAGTAACTAGGAACCGTTTAATAATTAAACTATAAAAATATATTGTATTTGAACTTACTCTGTTTTTAATGAAACTTGGTTCAAAATATAGACACAAATATTCTCATTCTAATAACATATTTATTATTTTCTAGAACGCCATATTTTAGAAATTATAAGCGCCAAAAGAGTAAAGCAGTTGAATTAATTATAATAATAAAATAATAATAAAACTTTTGATAATTGAGAATTGTAAATGCGTATGAATATAATAATAATTTAAAATAAAACCCTATAAATTAAAATGAATGCATGCAAACTCTATATTTGAGAATTTAGAATTAGGAAGTACGTGTCATCAAGATAAAGTGTAAAGGAAATAAAATATTGAAATAAAACAAGAAGTGGACATATGTCCATGATGAAGCATAATAATAATAATATTAAATTTTATTGTGGATGTTTACTTATCTTTATTTCATGTGAAGTTTTGTAGTATAAATAGAAAGGTATGGATTCAACAAACAATTGCCTCTCTTCTTTCTACTATCTCACTAGAAATCGTCAACTTCCTCTCTCTCTCTAAAAATATTTATTATTTAAATAAATAAAGCCCTGTCCCGTTTTAAGTGTTTTAACTCCCGATCACCGCTACCCTTTCCGATTGATCTGAACCTCATAACATATGTCAGGGCTCTGCCCGACTAAGTTATTGGGATTCGGTCTCGGGACATCGGGACAAGGTTGAATGAGGGGTACTATACTTAAAACGAGTGTATTATATATTTTTAAATAGCTCAGAAGTTATACCCAATATTATACCAGGAGACTTTCTAGTTGAACCCTAAAATTACAAAGTGGGTCCATTCTCTTTTCTCACTATTTTATTCCCTTTTATCCCAAACCATAACAACTCTTACCAAAACTATTATTTATTATTATATTTTGTTCACAAAGAAACCTTAGTTAAGACCCTTAAGTAATCCTACATAAACCTTACAAATTTCATAACAATCAGGATCAGGGCCCCTAAAACTCAAGGGGGGTATTCCCCCATTGACGATTATCATCACAGTTTGCTGTCAGAATCGAATTTCGAAAATCCGTCGACTCAGCTAAGCTAGTTGGACACGTGGCAACCCTATGATGAAAATTGACCCGTCGCGTCACGCGACGCCCCAGGGTGACCCCTCGCGTCACGCGAGGGGGTCAAAATCTTAGTATAAATAGAGGGGTTTGGGAATTTCATTTTTGCGTTGGAACGACGTTAAAATTCATTTCCTACATCGAGATATCAGCTGTTTACTACAAAACACACACAACACGAAACGCTGCCGCAATAACAGGGTATTAACTCGATCGCTGCTACGATTCAATGTCCGATCAATTGAAACTATCCGACCGAATGTTTAAGCGCTATCCTTTGTCATTAGTCGTGATTCCGACAGGATGTTTGAGTACCACCCAAACTCGGGGAATACTCTGTCATTCGTTGTGAATCCGATGGATGTTTAAGTGATTGCACTTTGTCATTTGTCGTGAGGGTTTTAATCTTGTGAGTTATCGTAAATGCTGTATTAAGTTACTTACCGAGTTCGTGTGCACTAGGTTACAAGACTAATCAATAGGCTAAGTTCTGCCCGTATAAATCTGCATGTTTATAATGTGTGTCATTCTCTTTTTATCAAATTTGTTTACAAAAGCATGTTTATTTTCAAAGTTATAATTAAAGTGATTAAGTTTATGTAATCACCAAATTACAGCCAGTATGTGGGGTTTTGTATACGTTACTTATTTCCCGTCACCATTGGACAACGAGTTAGCCAATGGGTGATCTGACCATAGTCACAGAAACGAGTCGAGTGACAAATACTGTGGGTAGTTGGTTGATATCTGGAAACATTGTAATCTCTCTTAATACTGTAAATTATAACAAACGTGTCGTTTTAAGCAAAATGAATGAACTCACCAGTATTTCCTGCTGACAAAACCTTTTTAAAACACGTTTCAGGTAATTACAGTAGATTGGAGTAAGAGATGGATACGGCACTGAAAGGCTTCAAGAAGTGGTTTATTTTATTAACTAAATAAAATTAAGAAATATTGTTTTATGTAATTGGGTTTATCCCTTATTAAAGCTACATTTGTAAAACATGGGTTTATCCCATCTATTTAATAAATAAAATCCGGTGTTTTCTAAACTCTGATATTTTTCCTAACTCACGGTCCTGATGAAATTTCCGCTGCAATATTTTTCAAAAATAATCACCGGTACCACTGGGCTGTTCGCGGCTCCCGATTCTGTCCAGGGTGGGTCGGGGGTCGTGATAGAAACTAGCCAAAATCACCCCCAATATGCAGAGAAAACGTCCAATCATCAGCTATGTGAAAAGGCACCACAAAAACTGATTTAATGAGGCAGTTACGAAATTTTCCGCAGACTCCACCGTAAATTACGGTACCACCGTAAGTTACGGTGGATCAAAGAGTGTTACGGTGAAAGTCTCCTGTTTTACGGTGGAGAATTGGGCATGTTTCAGGGCCACCGTAAATTACGGTGGCCACCGTAATTTACGGTGGAGCCCTGAATGTTGGGTTTTGTTTCTTCTTTCATTCCTTGCATGACCCGTTCATCTCCAAACCGTCCAAAGCTGCGTTTTATCCCTTTTTTGCTCCCGAACCGCACCTGAAACATAAGCAACCGTAGTCATCTAATTCAAGATAATTACGCGATTAAGTGAAGGATAAATTCATCTTTTAACATCATTAAGGGTTGTCCTATGGACCACCCGTCACATCCCCACACTTAACCGTTGCTTGTCCCAAGCAACTCATCAAAACGTTTTCAAAACAAGCGATCACATAAACCAAGCATAAACATGTAGTCCTTTTACTAACCCCTACTCAACACCCAAAATAACGCACCCCTCGCTATGTCTCTCCTCTCGGCAACAAGTAAGCACTAGCAACTACGAGCTAGACACACCAAAAGGCAAACGAGCGGTTGCACAACTATAGGCTTGTACCTAAATCAATCCTTCTCCTAACAAGTGCCAAACATGAATGCAAATCAAAGGAACTTTCAAGGTTGTAACGTGGCTAGGTGTATGGGTAGGAAATGGAATATATATGAAGTAGCGGAAATTTAACCCGGTCTTTTATTACACAAAGAAACAAACAAACAACTACCAAACTTAACTACTATATACAAGATAACTAAACATCACTTCTTTTTTTTATTTTTCATTGCTTTTTCTCTTTTTTTTTTCATTAAAACAAGCATACATAACATCAAATAAAATTACATACTACTAAACAACCACTAACACTATAAGACCGGGACAAATTGGGTAAATTTTTAGGTAACTAGCTAAGGGGTAACAAATGATAGGCTTTAAGCACAAAATGGGCAACTAAATGTCCAAACCCCCGCCCCTCTCACTACCAAGCTCATATATATAATTTATGAGGTCCAACCCCCCAAATCCCACACTCGCACACACTAAAGATGAGGCTACCTAAATGCCCTTATCCTTTTCGCATTCATGTCCAACTAAGGACTCAAACCGTATCAAGGCACAAGTTCTAATGCACCCCCACCCGTTGCCACTCTCATCAAAGACAAGTATTATTTATTTACATGTGTGGCTTCAACTCTCACCAAGAATAAAAGGGTATTAAGGGTTGCCGGTGCATCATGTGGGGTTAATCCAAGGTGTTCAAATTCTCACATTGTTTCGCTTGATTTAAATATTTTTTTTTCAAAAACTTCAAAAATTTCCCCCATCCCCACACTTGGGATACATTGACCCCAATGTATGGTTTTAGGAGGATTTGATCGCTAAACATCTTTTACATCACCCAAAAGCTCAACACTCAAACCACAAATTTCTTTTTGGTATTTTTCATTTTATAATTTTTTTTTAAACATCACACCATCAACTCTTCCAACCCAAACAAAACATCACAAACATACACCACCCAACCGCCCGACCATAAACATATCAAACTAAATAAATATTCACAAACTATACAAGGAAGGAACACGACCTGACTAGTAATAGCGTGGCTGCGGAGGCCCAAAAATGGAAGACAGCATGTCATTCCATTCTCCAAAAGCGAATGCACCGCTACTACTCCCACCTTGTTGCGGAGCTCCTTCTTGTTGGCGCGGGTCGATCCACTGTGAATGATGGAGCGGCGGGGTCGGATACGATATACTACCATCGTAAGGTGGTAGAGACGCATAATCCACATGGGAATACGCGTGTGTGCGATTCCACGCCTCTTGACGATCAAAGTTATGCTTCAAAGACCGCTCCATGCTGGCACTTATCATCGTGTGTTGATCAAATAAAGTCTGCTCCGAACCCGACCATGACTCAAAAATGGGTGCCGGAGGACGTTGGTTCTCGATAACCTCTTGCATCGTGCCATCATAAGCCCAATTTGGCTCATAGGAACGCTCCGTGTAATCGTAAAAGGCACCACCATAACCCCTACCTAGGCCCCCTTGGCCCACATTCACATTCTCACCACCATGAGGCTCATCTGCATAATCATCATCACCACTCGGAACTTCCGCATCACATTCTGACGTGATTGCCTTTTGCTGCTTCATCAATCCCGTGATAATTTGGAAATACGGGATAATATCTCTCCCTAACTTGTTTCGGCAAATCCAGAGGTGGTTCATGATCAAGTAACGAACATTCCCCCAACTACGGGTCAATCATCCTCTACTTACACAATACCACTAAATTCAACTATTGTCCATGCCACCTCTACATTTAGACCATCAAACCAATTGGGTTTTCAATACACGACTCTTCCATTTGGGCAATCATCTGGTATAGGAGGAGATGGATATGAAGAAGGATATGAAGATTTTGAGGGTTATGAGGAAGAAGGATATGCTTATGTGGGTGATGGGGAACAAGGAGAACTTACGTATGTGCCAGGGCAAACTCAAAGAATGCCAAGTGTTGGTGGGTTTCAACAACAACAAATTATACCACAACACATTCGGCCAAGGCCACAAGGGCCACAAGTGCAACGCCCTATACCATTGCAACAAGTTCGTCCGCAAAATGTACAACCACAATTCCAAAGGCCGATTCAACACCAACCGATGCCACAACAACAATTTCAACCACATGTACCACAAGGGCCTATGCAAAGGCCAATGGGTCCTGTTCGACCAAGGGTTAGGATGGGTGTGCCAAGAAGGCATCTTAGAGAACATGCGAGAGGCATTGAAGCGCATTTTAGGCCGGTAATCACTCACAATCCTTCACCGGTAGTTATTCCTCACAATGATCAAGGGAGGACCTTTGAAGTGCGAACCAATTCATTGCAAAGTTTGCCGAAGTATAAGGGTTTAGCAACGGAGGAACCTTATTTTCACTTGGAAGCTTATGACTCGATTTGCAACACATTTAGGAGTCAAGGATTTTCGGTCGACGATGTTAAATTGGTATTATTCCAATTTTCTCTAGAAGACAAGGCAAAGAAGTGGTTTTACACACTACCTTCAGCATCTATCTACACATGGGCGGAGATGCAACAAATATTTTTAGATGAATTTTACACCGCTCAAAAGACTAATGATGCTAGGAAGGGGTTGAGGAGTTTTCAGCAACAACAAGGTGAGATGTTTCATGAGGCCTTTGAGCGTTTTAACATGATGATCAAGAATTTCCCTCATCATGGAATTGAACTGTGGGAATTGATGAACGCTTTCCATGAGAGGTTGAGTGCCGAAGATGCTCGCGACTTAATGTCTATTACCCGTGGGACTTTTGGCACAAATTATGAGCATGACAATTGGGAGTTTTTGGAGCAAATGGCAATTACATCAAAGAGGAAAGCCCAAGCATCAAGGAGAGCACGACCGGCCGTTATCCGAACACAAGTGCATGCGGTTGACGATGGTAATGTTCAAACCTCTAAGAAAATTTATGATGTTTATGCTATTTGCAATGAAATAGGTCATGCGGCTGAAAATTGCCAAGGAGTGGTAGAAGGGCAATATGAAGAAGTTCATGCGGTGCAAGGTCAAGGAGGGGGTGGTAGATGCTATAACATGAATTCTAACACTTACCACCCCGGGTTGAGGAACCACCCAAATTTTCGCTACGGGAATGCGGCGAACCAAGCTAACCCAAACTTTCAAGGAGCTCAAGGTAACTTTGCACCTCATCAACAATACAATCAAGGCAATTACCGGGGTGGAAACAATTATGGTTATCAAGGGCAATTTTAACAAACGGGTCAAAGGGGTTCGGGTCAACCTTCATCATGTGGGAATGAAGTCATGGATATGCTTCGGGCTATGCAACAAGATATGCAAAAACGGAATCAACTTGATGAAGTTCGAATGCAAAAGGATGAGGTTCGTGACAAGAGCATCCAATCACTAACAACCCAAATGGGTCAATTGGCAACCGATGTGGCGGAGTTGAAGAAGAGCAAAGGACAACTTCCTAGCGACACTAAGGTAAATCCTTCACATGGTACGTCACGAGGTAATGTTAATGTTCATCATGTTAGTGTTTTAAGAAGTGGAAAAGAATTTAAAGCCAATTTGTCACCGGGTTTGGTTGAGGGGGTAGTTGAGGACATCACGGGTAATGAAAGTGATGATGAAGTTTCACCGGTCACACCTAAAGAATCAAATGTTAACAAACTGGGGTTGGGTGAAAATGAGAAAAGTGAAAAAGTTGAGGGTGAACCGAGTCAAGTCCCGTTTCCATCGGCTTTACTTGACCCGGGAAAGAAAAATTTTATTGCATCAAGAGGTCCCCAAAAAGAAGAATTGTGGGACATGTTTAAACAAGTAAAGATTAATCTTCCACTACTTGATGCAATAAAACAAGTGCCCGTTTATGCCAAATTTCTAAAGGAATTATGTACACAAAAGAGGCAACAAAAGAAGAAAATGCCTAAGCGGGTGGACTTAACCGGGCAAGTGAGTGCAGTTTTGAATGGGGAGCTTCCTCCTAAGCTCCAAGATCCGGGCACGCCATTAATTAACATACAAGTTGGTAACTTTCAAATGGCGAAGGCGTTACTAGATCTTGGAGCCGGAGTTAGTATTTTACCGGGGGGCTTATATGACCAATACGATTTTGGTCCGTTAGCTAGGGTGGAGACAACAGTTGTTTTAGCCGATTTATCTCATAAGCTACCTCGGGGGATGGTTCAAAATGTAATTGTTAAAATTGATGAGTTTTATTACCCGGTTGACTTTCTAGTCTTGGACTACTCGTCCGCGGACCCAAAACAACAACAAAACGTAATTTTGGGTCGACCATTTTTTAGCACCGCGCATGCTGTGATCGATTGTAGGTTTGGTACAGTCGATATGACTTTTGGGAACCGAAAAATGCATTTAAATATTCCTACTAACAATTCTAATGCTAATGGTTTTCATGAGTGTTTCATGGCAGATTTAGTTGACGGATGCAACCCGCATGAGTATGAGGAGGATGGTATGGATGTTTGCTTGTGTGATTTTTCTGAACAGGTACATACTTATGCACTACGGGTTGAAGAGGAAAAACAGGATGCCATGGCCTTGAAAGAAGGTCGACCGCCATGGACTCACCAATTCAAAGGCTTACCGGTGGAAATTAGCTCGGGTACAAAACCATCATTAGAAGAACCACCGAAGTTGGAACTCAAAGACTTGCCGAACCATTTGAAGTATGCTTTCCTAGGGGATAATGACACTCTACCGGTCATTATTGCCTGTAATTTAGAGATGGCGCAAGAACAAGCCTTGTTGGAAGTTTTGAAAGAAAACAAAGGAGCTATTGGATGGACGATTGCCGATCTCAAAGGAATTAGTCCATCAATCGTCATGCACAAGATTATTACCACCGAAGATGCAAAACCGACAAGAGAAGCTCAGAGGCGATTGAATCCGAACCTAAGGGAGGTAGTAAAGAAAGAGGTAATTAAATGGTTGGATGCGGGAATTATCTATCCGATTTCGGATAGTGCTTGGGTGAGTCCCACCCAAGTTGTGCCTAAGAAGGCCGGTATTCAAGTAGTCAAGGATGAGAATGGTGAACAAATTGCCACCCGACCGGTCACCGGGTGGCGTGTATGCATTGACTACCGGAAATTGAATGTCGCCACTTCTAAGGACCATTTCCCGTTACCTTTTATTGACCAAATTATTGAAAAATTATCGGGTCAAAAATATTACTGCTTTTTGGACGGGTATTCGGGTTACAATCAAATAGCAATACACCCGGATGACCAACACAAGACCACCTTCACTTGTCCATATGGCACCTTTGCCTTTCGGCGAATGCCATTCGGCTTGTGCAATGCACCGGCAACTTTCCAACGATGTATGATGAGTATCTTCTCGGACATGGTTGGAGAGTCGCTTGAAGTGTTTATGGATGACTTTTCCATTTTTGGCACTAGTTTCGAATCTTGTCTCAACGAATTACAAAAAGTTTTAAAAAGATGTGTTGAGAAAAATTTAGTGCTTAGTTGGGAGAAAAGTCATTTCATGGTGCAAGAGGGAATTATGCTAGGTCATGTGATTTCGGAAAGGGGAATGGAGGTGGATAAGGCAAAAATATGGGTAATAGCATCTTTGCCACCACCAAAAAATGTTAAGGGTGTAAGGTCGTTTTTGGGACACGCGGGGTTCTATAGACGTTTCATAAAAGATTTTAGTGTTATCACCAAACCTTTATGTAACTTGTTATTAAAAGATGTCCCATTTGATTTTACTAATGAGTGTATGCAAACTTTCACTGTTTTGAAGGAACACTTGGTCAAAGCTCCTATTTTGCAACCACCGGATTGGTCAAAGCCGTTCGAGATCATGTGTGATGCAAGCGACACTACTATTGGTGCAGTTTTGGGTCAACAGGTTGATAAAAAGCCGGTGGTGATTTACTATGCAAGCAAGACTTTATCCGAAGCGCAACTCAATTACACCACAACCGAAAAGGAGTTATTAGCGGTGGTGTATGCTTTGGATAAGTTTCGTGCGTATATTTGGGGGAGCAAGGTGGTGGTTTACTCGGATCATAGTGCGGTCCGATATTTGATGGAGAAAAAGGACGCGAAGCCTCGTTTGATTCGGTGGGTATTGTGCAAGAGTTTGACTTAGAAATTCGAGACAAAAAGGGAAGTGAGAACGTAGTGGCGGATCACTTGTCTCGGATTCCGGTAGAAGGGATTGATGATGTTAGTGAAATAAATGAAAGGTTTCCCGACGAGCAACTCCTAGCCGTATCCACTTTCGTTGCACCGTGGTATGCTCACTACGTAAATTACTTAGCCACGGGTGCCATCCCAAATCATTGGACCAAAAAGTGAAGACAACAATTTATGGTCCAAGTGAAGCAATACATTTGGGATGAACCGGATCTCTTCAAGATCGGGCCGGATCAAGTTATTCGGAGATGTGTGCCCGAAACGGAGGTGTTGGAAATCTTAACTCATGCCCACTCATCCGCATGTGGAGGTCACTTTAGCGGGCATAAAACGGGTTACCGGGTTCTCTCATGTGGGTTTTATTGGCCCACAATTTTCAAAGACTGTTTGCAAGGAATTGTGTGAATTGTCAAAGGATGGGAAGCATATCAAAGAGAGACGAGATGCCATTACAACCAATCTTGGTTGTAGAAATATTTGATGTATGGGGGATTGACTTTATGGGTCCCTTTCCGAATTCGAATGGCTTTCTATATATCTTGGTAGTGGTGGATTACGTCTCTAAGTGGATTGAGGCTATTGCAACAAGAACAAATGACCACTCGGTTGTTTGTAAATTCGTTCAATCCAACATCTTCTCCCGTTTTGGTATTCCAAGGGTTATTATAAGTGATGGTGGTTCGCATTTCAAGAACTTTAATTTCGGGAAATTATTGAAGAGGTATAGTGTGAATCACCGAATTGCCACACCTTACCATCCGCAAACGAGTGGACAAGTCGAAGTGTCCAACCGTCAAATAAAGGAAATTCTCATGAAGACGGTTAGAACGGATAGGAAGGATTGGTCGAGCAAGTTGGATGATGCGTTGTGGGCATACCGAACGGCCTACAAAACTCCGATTGGCCCAACACCTTACCGGATGGTGTATGGAAAGGGTTGCCACTTGCCAATGGAGTTAGCGCATCGGGCACATTGGGCAATCAAGACGGTAAATGCGGATTATGATGAGGCGGGGAAGATGAGGAAGTTGCAATTGAGCGAGATAGAAGAGATTAGAGACGAGGCGTATGAGTGTGCATCGGCTTACAAAGACAAGCTCAAGAAGGTACACGATGCAAAGTTGAGGAAGAAAACCTTTGAAGTGGGTCAAAAGGTTTGGTTGTACAATTCAAGACTCAAGATGTTTGCGGGCAAGCTTAAAAGCAAATGGATGGGCCCGTATGTCGTTCGGCGAGTTGGGAGGTTTGGTGATGTAGATATCCAAGATGAGCAAACAAATAAACAACAAACGGTGAATGGCCATAGGTTGAAGCCATACTTGGAGGGGAACGACATCAACAACTTGGAGCTTGATAAAGCGGGCTACATTCTATGCCCGGTCGATGAGGAACAACCATGAGAGGCCCAGGTTTGGTAGTGTAAATAGTTAGTATTTTATTTCGATTGTTTTGTATAGTTTGCACAATTACCGTACTCGCTTGAAGCTTGTGTTTGAAACAAGTGTGGGGACATTCGGGTCACGAATTGCTCTAACATTGTGTTGAGGACAACACGGGACTTTCAAGGGGGTAGGGTAATTTTTACATATTTTTGAAATTTTTTTTAAAAAAACACAAAAAATCGAAAAAACTGGAAAAAATATATAAAAAGGCACTTAAAATCAAACATTTTGGCGAAACCAGGGATGCCCAGGTACCACCGTAAATCAAACATTTACGGTGGTACCGTAAGTTACGGTGGAAGGTGAAAATTGTTGGGCGTTACGGTGTAAACCTACTGTTTTACGGTAGAAGTTTTGTGCCAGCATCCACCGTAATTTACGGTCTACACCGTAATTTACGGTCTACACCGTAATTTACGGTGGACCTGGCGAGTGTAATGGTCATTCCGGTTGCAGCATATACATAAAAAAAAAAATAAGTCACATGAATTAAACCCTGGCCACTCAATTCCCTTCACTTTTCTCATCCATTCCTTCTCATCTATCACTCTCAAGTTCCCCACAAAATCCCCGAACTCCATAACCTTCCAAGCTTCATATCTCTTTCAATTCTTAGCCAAATCAAGTGAAATTTAGGTCTAACTTGACTAATTTTTCACGAACTTGCTGATTTTGAGAAGAGATTTGCGAAAAAACGAAGTTTTCTGGCTCGAATTCCTAACCCTAGGTCCGAAAAATTTTGGGGATTTTTGAAGTTTGTGTTTCACAAGTGTTTTAGCATCTTCAAATCAAGGAATGGAAGTATATTTGTTATATTTTGATGATGCATTGTGAAGACTAAGGTTGTTATTGGATATTTGTTCATACCCACTTGCTTGTTCATAGTTTTGTCATGAGATTTGTTATTTGATCATTGAAAGGATTGTAGATGTAGGATTGATGGCAAAGTAGTGAACTTTTGGGAACCTCTATGTTATAGAGGCATAATGCAAAAAAAAAAAATTTGAGAAATAATTTATAAAGTTTTGGTTCACTAGCATCTACAACCATAGTAACAAGCAAGTGTGGGGATATTTTGGATAGAAGGGTCTAATTTTTGTGTTTGGTTGTGTTGTTTGCTTTGTTGTGTGTGTAGAACAATGGTACGAACAAAGGAAAGAGCCGGAGCATGTTCGTCTTCTTCATCTAAAGACAAGGGCAAGCAACCGGAACAACAACCAAGAAAGAGGCAATATATGGGTCGAGTTAGTGAAAGTGAAAGTGAGGATGAGGAAATGGTGGAGTTGGATCCGGCTGAAAAGCCAAGATGGGAGTCGGGTCCTTTAGATGACCAACCGGAACATTGGCAACCGACACTCTTTCACGACAGTATGAATCGATTGAAAAATAGGGCTGCCGCATTTATTTGCGAGAGAGAAGTTTGTGAGGTTGAATTTAGCCCGTTTGGTGTGTTTGCCCAATTCCGCGCTTTAGGATGGGAGGGGGCGCTTAGTTGTTATGATAAGGATAGCAAGAATCTGTTTATGACTTAAATTCAAGAATGGATGGCGACGTTGAAGTGTAACAAGTATGATAACAAATGAAGTTGACTGGTGAAGTAAATGGAATAAAGGTGGAGATGTCATTTGACACACTAAAGAAATTGGGGAAATATGACAGTTTACCGGCTCGCGATTACATGATACCTAGTCTTGATGACCTTTTACTTAAACCGGAGTAGCATCCTCGTTGGAATGATATGTTAGCGGCGATATTTTTGCCCGGTACTTATAGTGGAGTTTTGTACCGGAGGAACTTGAAGATAGAAGCAAAGTTGTTGCTAGCGATTTGCATTTTAAATGTTATTCCGTGAAGAGGGGATAGGGAGCAAGTGAGGTACCCGGAAGTACCTGTCCTCTATTCGTTACTCAACGGGTCTTCGCGTTTTCCAATCCGATATTTGATCATGAACCACCTCTGGATTTGCCGAAACAAGTTAGGGAGAGATATTATCCCGTATTGCCGAATTATCACTGGATTGATGAAGCCGCTAACATATCATTCCAACGAGGATGCTTCTCCGGTTTAAGCAAAAGGTCATCAAGACTAGGTATCATGTAATCACGAGCCGGTAAACTGTCATATTTCCCAAATTTCTTTAGTGTGTCAAATGGCATCTCCACCTTTATTCCATTTACTTCACCAGTCAACTTCATTTGTGATGGCCTATCATACTTGTTACACTTCAACGGCGCCAAAATTTGACGTGCTGTCGTAGTACACGCAAATTTAATCCAAATAACAACTATAGATAGTGGTAAATGGGTATCGAACTCAGGGAGTATGTGGAAAATGCGTTGATTTTATAGCTTTGCGATTTAACTACAATTAACCTAATTCGCAGAAATTAAAATTCAAGAGTTGATTGTTTTGGTTTTAAGAACTAATATTAACTAATTAAATTGCAAATCAAAGATTGGTTTTGTAAACAGGTTAGGAACAAGCGATCATCCTAGAATTCAGGTTTTAATCCACACTAATGTTTATGCTTAACTAGAAAGAACCACATAGACATGGCTCGTGTTTGATTATCTGTTTGTGATAAAGGAGAACTAAGTACTCGGATTATAAAATGCGAGGTTGTTACTCGATGATCAATTGACGATTATCCAACCCTAATCCTTCCCATGATATCTCGATTGCCAACGGCACCAAGAACGTATGGTTTAGGTTAACATCAAACAATAATCAACAATTTACAAACAAATATCCAAACACCATAATAACTCAAAAAAACATTCAAAGTTATTATTCTAGAAATTCAAGCACAAACATAGTGTTTCAAAAGCAAACCTTACATCTAGGATGATCACCAAAAGTTTAGCCACGCATGACTTGGTACATCATCATCACACAACAATTAATGTTCATACGAATCGAAAACACAAACCAATTGTTTAGAAATGTTTGGAACCAAGAGAAACTAGCCAAAATCGCCCCCAATATGCAGAGAAAACGTCCAATCATCAGCTATGTGAAAAGGCACCACAAAAACTGATTTAATGAGGCAGTTACGAAATTTTCCGCAGACTCCACCGTAAATTACGGTACCACCGTAAGTTACGGTGGATCAAAGAGTGTTACGGTGAAAGTCTCCTGTTTTACGGTGGAGAATTGGGCATGTTTCAGGGCCACCGTAAATTACGGTGGCCACCGTAATTTACGGTGGAGCTCTGAATGTTGGGTTTTGTTTCTTCTTTCATTCCTTGCACGACCCGTTCATCTCCAAACCATCCAAAGCTGCGTTTTATTCCTTTTTAGCTCCCGAACCGCACCGGAAACATAAGCAACCGTAGTCATCTAATTCAAGATAATTACGCGATTAAGTGAAGGATAAATTCATCTTTTAACATCATTAAGGGTTGTCCTATGGACCACCCGTCAGTCTTCAGTTCCTTCTGATAACGCTAGTATGGGTGCGTTGGTTAATCTTTTCTTAAGAATTTTAAAGGCTTCTTCTTGTTTTGGTCCCCATTCTAACTTGATAGATTTACAGTTTAACTTTGTTAATGGGATGGCTATTCTAGAAAAATCTTGGATCAAACTTCTATAATAACCTGCTAGTCAAAGAAAACTTCTCACTTCCGTTGGTGATTCAGGGACTTTCCATTTGGTAATTGCCTCAATCTTTGTGGAATCCACATGAATCCCTTCACGATTAACTAAATGTCCAAGGAATTGCACTTCTTCTAACCAAAATTCGCATTTTGAAAATTTAGCGTAAAGCTTTTCTTTTCTCGGCAAATTTAGAAGTGCATGCAGATGCGCTGCATGTTCCTCTTTACTCTTAGAGTAAATGAGAATATCATCTATAAAGACAATTATGAATTTATCCAGATATGGTTTACATATTCTATTCATCATGTCCATAAATGCGGTCGGGGCATTCGTTAAACCAAATGGCATGACTGTAAATTCATAATGGCCATACCTTGTTCTGAAGGCAGTTTTAGGAATGTCCTCTTCCTATACCTTTAATTGATGATATCCTGAGCGTAAATCGATCTTTGAGAAAAATCGAGCTCCTTGCAATTGATCAAACAGATCATCGATTCTCGGTAATGGGTACCGATTTTTAATCGTGATTTTGTTCAGTTCCCGGTAATCAATGCACATACGCATTGACCCTTCCTTCTTCTTGACAAACAAGATCGGTGCTCCCCATGGTGAAGAACTTGGCTGTATGAATCCTTTCTCCAGAAGTTCATCTAATTGTTTCTTCAGCTCTTGCATTTCTGCTGGTGCCAAATGGTAAGGTGCTTTGGCAATTGCTGCTGTTCCTGGTAGCAGATGAATTCTGAATTCAACTTCTCTATCTAGCGGTAGTCCTGGTAATTCTTCTAGAAAAACAACTGAGAATTGAGATACTACAGGAATATCTTTCAATTCTTTTCCTTTAGATGATTATAGAAATCATATACACTAGGGATCCTTTTCTGGCACAACTTGCAGTTTTCATCACAGAGATTAATTTTGCGGATCGAGATGGTTTATTTCCTTTGATTGTGATCTTTTCACCCTTTGGTGAACTTATTTGGATTGACTTTTGATCACATAGAATACTGGCTTTATTAGCTACTAACCAATCCATTCCTAATACGATATCAAATCCAGCCAGATTCAGTGGGTAAAGATTTGCAATAAAATTTTGGTTTAGAATTTCTATTCTTGCTCCCTGCAAGATTTCAGTTATCTTAATGCATTCCCCATTTGTTGTTTCTACTAGACATTCTTGTTGGAGTTTAGTTAATGGTTGGTTGATAATTTTGCAAAATGAAGTACTAATAAAACTTTGGTTCGCACCAGAGTCAAATAATACTTTAGCAAAAACATCATTAATTAAAAACATACCAGCAATCACATCCGGAATCATCTTTGCTTCTTCGGTTGTCAGAACAAATACCCTAGCATTCTTAGTAGTCTTGTTGTTCATGGCTAGAGCTAGTTTCGGACAGTTTGGCTTGATATGTCCCTTTTCTCCACAATTGAAGCATACTCCGTTACTGGGTTTCTTCCTACAGTCTTCCTCTTTATGTCCTGGTATTTTGCAGAAGTTGCAGTAGGTGGAGCATCTTCCTGAATGCTTCTTCTTACAGGCCTTACAATAAGGTGCAGAAGAAGAACCTACATTCTTTCCATGGTTGCAATTACTGTAGCGAAATTCCTGGGTAAGTTTCTAAACTAGGTTCTTTCTTTGGTTCTCTTCTTGTGTAAGTATTAGTTCATCAGTCAAGGTATTTGCTAGTTCTACTGCTTCTTCTATAGTTTGTGGTCTAGTTGCCTTGACTACATGCCTAATTTCACTGATTAATCCCCAAATGTAACGGGACATTAATACGGGTTCTGGTGAAGCTAGGGTTGGCACTATTCTAGCATATTCGAAGAATACAGTAGTGTAACCCTTACAGTCTACTCCAGTCATTCTAAAGTTCAAGAACATATTAGCTATTTGTTCTTTTTCATTAGGTGGACAGAATTTTCTTTCGACCATATTCTTAAACTTAATCCACTACAGATTATAAACTCTGTCACTTCCCCTCGACTGGAGAATAGTGTTCCACCATTCCAAAGCAGGCTTCTTAAACAGATTGGAAGCAAACATAATTTTGTCTTCCTCTTCACATTTGCTTATTTTAAAGACTGCCTCAGTCTTTTCTAACCAGCATAGAGCTGCAATGGCTCCTTCATTGCCTGAGAATTCTATTGGTTTACAGGACCAGAATTCTTTGTAAGAACAACCATAAGACATGGTTCCTCTTCTTTTTGGAATAGGCAATTGAATTAACGGTCCATTGTTTACGCTGTGACTGGGTTCAGCTGGTGGTCGCTTACTTCCATTTGCAGACTTATCTTCTGCTTCGTTAGCAGTCTTAATGATATATGGCATAGCATCTATAATTCCTTGTGCTAGTATGTGTTGGATAGCAGTATTGTTTGTCTGGTTGCCATTATTATCATTATTCTGGTTTTCCTGATTTGCTGCGTTGTCCATATGGATTACAAACATTTACCAAGTATTAATATCACAGAGCAACGTTTAATGCGAACAATCACACAACAAGCATATTGATCAAAATCGTCGTACATTGCGACATTTACTCTATTTTATATATTATGCATCTAATACAAATCACAACTGAAATTTAAAATACAATATTAGTATGCATCAGTAGTTATTGGATTATCTATCTTAGTGGAATATATATATATATATATATATAAATATATTTCAAGTTACACGCCTATATATATATTTTATTAATATTATTACTAGTGAGGGTCCATCCAATACTGTATGTTACGCTCGTCGTATTTCCAAACGAGCCTCTCTCCTGTTTGTCTTATCTTTTCACTTTCATCTAACAACTCCTCACCAAAGGTGCGACGTTCTTGCACATTCTCGGTACTCATGGGTGGTGCGGGTGCTGGTATCGGGTCAAGGTACAGGGGCATCGGTTCTTCGTATGGGTATGGGTTCTCTAGGATCTCCCGAATATACTGGTCATTATCCCACTATGGATCTAGAGGGTCAAGGGTTGGGTAAGGTGCTACTGGGTTTGGCATGGGTTCCTCTTGTGGGTAGAGTTCTTGGTAATCTCTATGTTCATCGTTCCACGGGTCGTATGCCAGGGGATTGAGTGCTGGAATTCTAGGGATTTCGTTTGGGTCAAATGCAGGCATGAGAATCTGGTCTCCTGGGTTTGCTTCTATTTCCATGGGTTGTGTTGGGAACAAGGATAAACCCTATTTTATTGAAATAAAATATCTTCTTTATTTAGGTAACTTTTATAGACACATTTTCCAAGCCTTCAGTGCTGTCCAGCTGGCTTCTATTTGGCTTTCACATTTTGTAACCTGAAACGCGTTTTAAAAACATTTGTCAGCGGGAAATACAAGTGAGTGAATCCCAGTTTTATCAAGACAGGTTTTATCATTTTACAGTATTGAGGGCGATCTCGCAATTATATTTGTTTCCAATTCTTACTTTAATTACCATCCACGGCACTGTCAATTCTGACTTGTGGGAATGTTACTACTCACAGTGTAGTAACAAATTTTGTATACAAAACCCCAACATACCGAAGCTAATTGTAGAATTACAAATACTCAATAATTGTTCATTATAATGTAAAACATTTGAGGTTTTGTAAAAATAGTTTATAAAAAGGTTTCACAAAAAGGAGATTACTCACATTGCTATTTTAGGTATTTTCCTTGTGACTTCCTGGTTATAATTTATTAATTAAACAATGCACACACGTTAGTATAATAACCCAATTTACATTAGTTATACCCTCCCCGAGACAAAACTCCAACGACTACGTCGATCAAAGCCTCGACAGCCTTTACGGAGCACTAGATCAATCGGGCAGCGTATCTAATACGTAACCGGGGGTTAAAATGTGACAACCTGTACTCCCATTGTCGAGTAAAGGGTATTTTGGTGACGCGCACATCTATTAATATCGGTATTAATATTATTATTATTTCTTTTATTATTCTTTTCGAAAATAATAATAAACCGCGATGAGAGTTTTAAACACTTACGCATCTAAGTTAATTGTCATCGGGCCTGTTCATTTTAGCTAGACACGTTAAGTATTATGGATCCACACATACACTTGGGCTAGGCCCAACCCCACTCCCTAAACCTAAACCCTACAATATATAAACCAACTTAAACCCTCACCCCCTATTTTTCATAAACATAAAAACCTACATAACATCAGCCGTACAACTCCCTCTTCTTCCCCGTTCAGATTCCGGTGACCGGAAATCGGATTCCGGCTGGTGCCCTTTCTTCTCCGACGTCACACACCTTCATACACTTACAACCCTCCTTCTTCCGTCCCTTAGACTGCAACACCCTCCTTCCTCCTAAAACACATATACACATCAGGATTCAGATGAGAAATAGTGAGTTGCTGATGACGGCCGACGGTAACAAACCAGAGCCGCGGCGGGTCGCGACGGAGCACGGCGGCGACAATGGTGATGGAGTTATGCCGCGACGATGATGGCGGTGGCAGACGACGACTAACCGGTGACGGCAGAGGCACTACGGCGGCGGAGGTGATGCTGATACGATGACGATGGCGGTGTTTCAGCTACGGCGGTTCGGTCTCTAGCAAGGTGACGTCAGCAAAGGGGTCAACGGCAGCATTCTAACCTGTCGGATTACATTCAGCCACTGGTATGGTTGACCAACGTAACACAAGTAAATTAACTACCGAGCAAAGCAAAGGTGAGTTCACTACTTTTTACTTAAAGCATGCGTTCCCGGTGGTTGGGAAACGGAACGAAACACTTTTCCTGGTTTGGGATTGCTTACTATCTCCTTGTGCGGGATACGGTATTTCTATCTCCTTGTGTGGGATACGGGTAACAACGCTATCCCCTTGTGAGGGATACAAACTACTTTTCTCCCCTTATGCGGGACTCTTAGTTAATTACTGTTTATACGGAATGCAACGAGCAACACTAAACGAAACTCTATCACTCAAGTCCCTACTACTTAATACCGATTAGTCGCCGGGGTCGGGCGAACGGGTTATTAGTTGATAGCGCTATTTAGGTCTCACCAACTCACACCGTGCCCGCGTATGGGATCGGGCGTGAACTAATGTACTCTGGCAAACCGTCAATGATGATAGAACATTGACAAACGGGGCACTCTACGGAAACGTACGGATGAATAGTATTCGGTACTGTAAAAACAGTTTAGTAGCTTACTTATGGGGTAGCTCCCCATGGCATGTATAAACGGATAAATTAACTGGTTGGAACAAGTTTTTGGAAATTAAAACTGGAAAACTGTAAACACGTGAACTCGCCAACGTTATGTTGACACTCTACTGCATGCTTTGCAGGTTGCTCGGTACAACTTTGGACGGACGTTGCAATCGGATGGAGTACGTGGTTCGTAAGTAACACGATAATAAACTTGTGGTTTCAATTATGATGCGTCTTCTTTCCCTTTCCGCTGTGAACTTAAACTATGTTTTGAAAAATTTAAATTAGGTCACTAATTATGCTAATGTTTATAACAATAACTAATCTGTTCAAAATAATTAGTGGCTAAGATCCTGGTCGTCACACGCCTCGCGGTAATACTCCGCGTGTGGATTTTGAGGGTGTGACAGATTGGTATCAGAGCCATTGGTTATAGCGAACTAGGTTTTAAATATAAAATATTTTTGGTTTGGAAAATAAAATATTTTATTAAAAGACCAAACTATAACCGTTCTTTCGTGGAAACCACAACGACACCACACTACGGATTGCAAGGTTCGTCAACCTCAGATGCTCACCTGGTAATGGTAGGCTATCAGCATTTACTTGTGCATAACTTATGTGTGTGAACACGCATGTGTGTATGTGTATAATTAGCATATATATGTTAGTACGTATGCGTGTATTTAGCATTAAACAACAGTGGGTCATACGAAGGCAAGGCTAGCGTGTTACGTGTTAAACAGGAGCGAGCCCTCCTAAACCTGATTCGAAACCACGATACACTAAGCGCAAGGAACCAGTTATTCCAAGTCCTCGTCCACGTATTTCCTGATATCATCCTTGGACTGCAAATCGACGCAAGGGACGTCCACTCGATAGACCTGCCCAGGAAAGGTCTACTACGAAGCACATAGAGAAGTTACGAGAACAAATCGACGAAGGGGAGCCACCCCTATATCATGGGATATTAGAAGGAACGACGACGTTATTCGCATCCTTTTTACTTGCGCATTTCTTTTCCCGACTTACGTAGTGAGACTTGTTCCCTCATACGACTGATCACCTAGATTCTTGAAGCATTCTAGTAAGTCTACACCTTTCGGGTTCTCTGTTTGCACGTCTCGAGCACGAAAAGCATGCGTGGTGTATGCTTCTCGTTGAAGTGCCAGCAATCGTATCACTTTTCCATCGACCACGGAGTTGTTTCTCCCTAATTCCTCGTTACATGGTTTATCCTTATCCGAGTTGAACCCTATACCTTAGCACGCCCCAAAACTCAGTGAGGTGATATCTTTCTTACAAACCAGCGGATTGGAAGGCGTGGCAAGACAACGACACAAGCCAGTCGACCCACCGACGATTACGGTGACCTAGATGCTTACCTTATCCTCCATTTGCCAGAACTGTATTCCTTGGCGACTTTTCCGATTCAATGAATCCTCTCACTAACTTTCGTACGAATCCGCGTTTATTGCTCAAGATGGTACCCCCGCTTCTACCGTTTCTTTATCACGATATCCATGTGTCTTCATACGGGAACCTTGACCAGATTCTCTCCAGATTAATGAATTCAGCAAGATCGACCTTTAGTCGACAAACTTCATAAACCCTGAAAATTGGCAACATTTACCTTAATCGTGCTTCTTCGAAAGCCCGTTTCTGTAGTTTCACATCAACCCCCCCCACCCCCGACGACGCAAGCGCTACTTCAAACTCATTCGCACAACTTAGAACAACCCACTCAAACTCGATTTTCTACCGACCTGAGAAATCACATCCTGCCAGACAACTCAATAGACCCTGAAACCTACAGACCCGCACGACGACCATCCCTCTCTAGCTATTTCATTTTACGCTAACCACGTCGACGTAACACCCCTTATCAGCAAGCGACGTTCCTTATTCTAAACACCCATAGCTTGTGTACAACCAGCCACCTCATCAACATCAGATAAATCTCTATTGCCGACCCCAAAGCCTTTATGTTTTGCCTCAAGTTGAACGCATCAATTTTGACTACCCTTCTTTTGCATTATCTCGCTACCCGTGTTATGCTTCACGGATTCCATGATCCTTATCCTACTCTACTCTGCACAAATCTCCGTTTGGACGAATTACTTCCTACGAACGTTACTCGTTGGAGCAACGAGCCAAGGATACCTCGGAGGTAAAAGTACCACAGGCATTGCTCTTCGAACCAGATACGATCAACACCTAGTCACGACACTTGAATTCATTCCATCCTGTCAAAATTTTCGACGCTTGTTTCTTTCGACGACATCTGAACCTACTCCGAAAACATGAGGTAGTCTGAACGACTCCTCCGTGCTACCCCGGTACCTCTACAACTCAAACCGCCTGCGTTAAGTTTCCCACACGACCTTTAACATCGCAATGCCCGCATTTCTCGACCGTATGCGCAACCCCCTCACGATTTAGACTCAAAAGAGTATCACCTGACATTAGGGAGTTACTCATATCCGCAACTCCAGCAATTGGAAGATGATCTACGAAGTGCTTCTATCTTATCCTATCATGCCCAAGGCATTGATGAGGTGTCTGCCAGTAACGACACGCGACCTAAGAAACCAACAAGTTTTAGAACTTGCAACCATCTACTTGATAGAAGTAGATGCTAAGCACGGGATGCCAACTTCTCTAATATCTGATCTTAACCCACGTGTTGCATCCGAGTCATCGCAAGACTGTGCACAAAAGACTTTTGGCTCACTGTTAGGCATGAGCACCGCTTATCGCCCGCAGACTGATGATCGGGCCAAACGCATCATCCAAACACTTAAAGGCATGCTAAGAACATGTGTTATCAACCGTGGATACGACTGACACTTCCTTTTTGTAGAGTTCTCCTCCAACAACTGCTACCGCACTAGCATTCAGGCAGCACCATTTGAGGCATTGCACGAATGCAAATGCAAATGCCAGTCGCCCCTATGAATTGGGCGGAAGCCAATCAGTTGACACAACGGTTCCCAGAACTTGGACAACGTATGGCGGCAATCTAGACCGTCAGATATCACAGAAACCTGACAACGTATGCGCAATCAGAGACCGTACAGAAAGGCTATGCGGGTAAGTGTAGAAAATCTCTAGAATTCTTAGTCGGAGACTGGGTTCTACTTAAAGTTTCACCCTGGATGGGTGTGGTACGTTTTGGCGAACAATGCAAGTTTAATCCGCGATACGTTGGACCATTCGAAGTTACTGAAAGGATCGGTAAGGTATCATACTGACTAAAACTGCCTGAAAAGCTGAATGCGGTACGCAACGTCTTCCACGTGCCTAATCCGAAGAAGAATCGGTCAGATGAAATATTCGTTGTTCTCTTAGGAACTCGTGATCGACAACTAGCTACGCTTCCTTGAAGAACCGATTGAGATCAGGGATCAAGAAATCAAAACCCTCAAGCATGGTACAATATGCCAACGGACCGAGTTCGTTGGATCTCGCGCCGTGGCCCAGAGCTTACCTGGGAACGGGAAAACCAGATGATGCGCATGTATCCCCAGCTGTTACGAACATTACTTCCAGCACTGAGGCTACAGCTGAATTCCGGGAAGAAATTCCAAACCAACAGGGGATGATGTGACGCCCCACGAAAACGTTTAAACACACTAGCTTGTCAGTGGCTGCGTGCTAAATTTCGGGACGAAATTTCTTGAACTTGGGGATAATGTGACACTTCGAGTCTTCCTGTGCATTTCTTGGATGTTATAATTAAATTTGTGAAATTCTATACTATAAGAAATACGTACAAACTCTGTGGATCTTGTGCTGCGTGATTTTTTTTTTCGTGCTATGTGATTTTATGTGCTTTGTGACTTACGTGTTAGTATTGTGGATTTTCATGAAACTGCTTGTATCTACGTATGGTAATGGAGTCTGTGTATACATATAGAGCGTAACGTATGACCTTTGCTTAAATTTCGAGGACGAAATTCCTATAACATGGGGAGAATGTGACAACCTGTACTCCCATTGTCGAGTAAAGGGTATTTTGGTGACGCGCACATCTATTAATATCGGTATTAATATTATTATTATTTCTTTTATTATTCTTTTCGAAAATAATAATAAACCGCGATGAGAGTTTTAAACACTTACGCATCTAAGTTAATTGTCATCGGGCCTGTTCATTTTAGCTAGACACGTTAAGTATTATGGATCCACACATACACTTGGGCTAGGCCTAACCCCACTCCCTAAACCTAAACCCTACAATATATAAACCAACTTAAACCCTCACCCCCTATTTTTCATAAACATAAAAACCTACATAACATCAGCCGCACAACTCCCTCTTCTTCCCCGTTCAGATTCCGGTGACCGGAAATCGGATTCCGGCTGGTGCCCTTTCTTCTCCGACGTCACACACCTTCATACACTTACAACCCTCCTTCTTCCATCCCTTAGACTGCAACACCCTCCTTCCTCCTAAAACACATATACACATCAGGATTTAGATGAGAAATAGTGAGTTGCTGATGACGGCCGACGGTAACAAACCAGAGCCGCGGCGGGTCGCGACGGAGCACGGCGGCGACAATCGTGATGGAGTTATGCCGCGACGATGATGGCGGTGGAAGACGACGACTAACCGGTGACGGCAGAGGCACTACGGCGGCGGAGGTGATGCTGATACGATGACGATGGCGGTGTTTCAGCTACGGCGGTTCGATTTCTAGCAAGGTGACGTCAGCAAAGGGGTCAACGGCAGCATTCTAACCTGTCGGATAACATTCAGCCACTGGTATGGTTGACCAACGTAACACAAGTAAATTAACTACCGAGCAAAGCAAAGGTGAGTTCACTACTTTTTACTTAAAGCATGCGTTCCCAGTGGTTGGGAAACGGAACGAAACACTTTTCCTGGTTTGGGATTGCTTACTATCTCCTTGTGCGGGATACGGTATTTCTATCTCCTTGTGTGGGATACGGGTAACAACGCTATCCCCTTGCGAGGGATACAAACTACTTTTCTCCCCTTATGCGGGACTCTTAGTTAATTACTGTTTATACGGAATGCAACGAGCAACACTAAACGAAACTCTATCACTCAAGTCCCTACTACTTAATACCGATTAGTCGCCGGGGTCGGGCGAATGGGTTATTAGTTGATAGCGCTATTTAGGTCTCACCAACCTCACACCGTGCCCGCGTATGGGATCGGGCGTGAACTAATGTACTCTGGCAAACCGTCAATGATGATAGAACATTGACAAACGGGGCACTCTACGGAAACGTACGGATGAATAGTATTCGGTATTGTAAAAACAGTTTAGTAGCTTACTTATGGGGTAGCTCCCCATGGCATGTATAAACGGATAAATTAACTGGTTGGAACAAGTTTTTGGAAATTAAAACTGGAAAACTGTAAACACGTGAACTCGCCAACGTTATGTTGACACTCTACTGCATGCTTTGCAGGTTGCTCGGTACAACTTTGGACGGACGTTGCAATCGGATGGAGTACGTGGTTCGTAAGTAACACGATAATAAACTTGTGGTTTCAATTATGATGCGTCTTCTTTCCCTTTCCGCTGTGAACTTAAACTATGTTTTGAAAAATTTAAATTAGGTCACTAATTATGCTAATTATTATAACAATATCTAATCCGTTCAAAATAATTAGTGGCTAAGATCCTGGTCGTCACACGCCTCGCGGTAATACTTCGCGTGTGGATTTTGAGGGTGTGACATAAAATACTTACAACGAGGCAGAGCTTTGCTAATTAGGGGGTATTATGCCCGGTATAATAATTGCTATAAAGAAATTGAGAGAGAATTCGAAACTTTGGAACGACGAAAATAAAATGCCTGAGGCCCCTATTTATAGTTTTGATCGACCACTCTCTCGCGGCCCGCGAGAGATGAAGGCTAAGCCTTCGCGCCCCGCGATGCCTGCTAGGGTAGGTCCTAGCTTGGTTGACTCGCTCACTAGACCCAACACGTTCACGACACGTGGCGGCACAGGGTGCGCCCTGATGTTGAGCTGTCGCACCCCGCGAATGAAGTAGCCAGGGGCTTCGCGCCCCGCGAGCGAGTACTGAATTTCAATTTTATTTAATTTTTGTAAAATAAAAGGTATTTGGGGCTATTTTGCGTATACGGGATGTATTTTAGGGCGTATAGGGACGTTCCAAATATTTTAGGATATATTTAGGAGTGTTGTTATATCAAAGACAAACGCGAACTGATGTCAAACATACAAACTTGAATTTATACCGATACAATTAGTTATACTGATGGAACATAAGTATACTTCTATAAATATAGTTATAAAAGTGATACATACCACTTATTAATAAAATAATTTGATCTTTGTAAAAAATATATATATATATATATATATATATTTGATATTTCAATATTTAGGGGGTGTTTGGGATTTCTTTTCAACTTCTCCTTCTCAAAAAGTCCTTCTCAAATCCAGAAGTGAGAAATCCTTACTTCTCAAAAACTCCTTTTTGAAGACATAATTAGTACTGAAAGTCCTTTTTTTCATGGTGTTTGGAATTCCTTATGCTTCAAAAGTTCTTCTCAGATGATGTTTGGGTTTCCTTTTCCTTATCAAAAGTCCTTATGAGCTCCAAAAGTCACTTTTAAAAGGAATCCCAAACACCACCTTAATGTAACCCCACCAGCCTTACCTAAAAGTGAAGCACACAGTTAGGGTTGTAAACGAACCAAACGTTCGGCGAACAGTTCGTGAACCGTTTGGTTGGAAATTTGTTTGTGTTCGTTCGTTTATTAAACAAACGAACACGAACAAGAAATTTCGTTCGTTTAGTTAAATGAACAAACATGGACATAGGTCGTGTTCGTTCGTTTATGTTCGTGAACGTTCGGTAACATGTTCGTTTGTGTTCGATAGTTCATTAGTGTTTTTAGTTTTCATATTTATTTAAATACTTTAAAATTCCGACAAATTAAATATCTAATAAGTGTCAGTGTATTATATATTCTCTTCATGAACGATTGTTTGTGTTCGTTTGTTTCCATTTGTGTTCATGAACATTAGTTTGTGCTCATTTGTGTCCGTCAACGTTCGTTGCCTAAAATTAACAAACGAACACGAACAAGTTCATTTCCTTAACAAACGAACAAGAACATAAAATCTCGTTTGATAAGTGTTCGTGAACGGTTCGCGAACACATATATTTCTTAACAAACGAACAATAACAAGGTCTTGTTCATGTTCATTCGGTTCGTTTACAGCCCTACACACAGTAGTAGCAGTATGAACACACAACTTCACATCAAACAAAAAGTAAACAAATGCCATTATTGTAATTAAGTTTCATATCAAGGTTAAATTTTGTATTGTAGCTAACATCCTTCATCAATTGTTATTATATAGAATTTTGAAAATACCTAAAATACCGTTAGCTAGTGAAGATAAGGGATGGCTTTTAAAAATAGGTATAATTCTCCTATGATTTTTAACGACAAATAACTTTCTTGTACGTTGATTCTTTTTTTTAAATAAATACGGCATCATAAAAAAGGGGTCATGCTAATTGCACACGACCAAAATTATTTTCACACCTCAAAGCGCCGCGCTTTGGCC
>JARYGA010027433.1:0-18677 GCA_030545235.1 Helianthus tuberosus
TATTAAAATGTCATCAATAAAAACAATGACAAACTGATCCAAATAAGGCTTGCAGACCCTATTCATTAAGTCCATGAAAACAGCAGGAGCATTAGTCAAACTGAATGGCATGACTGTGAACTCATAATGCCCATAACGAGTATGGAACGCTGTCTTGGGAATATCTTCCTCATGCACCCGAAGTTGATGATATCCAGATCGCAGATCAATCTTCGAAAAATAAGAAGCACCTTGTAACTGATCAAAGAGATCATTGATGCGAGGTAGGGGATATCGATTCTTGATGGTAAGCTTGTTAAGCTCACGATAATCGATACACATCCTAAAAGATCCATCCTTCTTTTTAACAAAAAGAACGGGAGCACCCCAAGGTGAAAAGCTAGGATGGATAAAACCTTTGTCGGAGAGCTCCTGAAGCTGCTTAGCCAACTCTTGCATCTCAGACGGTGCAAGACGATATGGAGATCTGGCAATGGGATTTGCACCAGGTACGAGATCAATACGGAACTCGACTTGGCGTGTTGGAGGTAGACCAGGTAAGTCTTCAGGGAATACTTCAGAATAATCCCGAACGACAGGAATATCTTGAATAGATTTACCTTTGCCCTTATCTGCTACAACGTGTGCCAAAAAGGCCACATAGTTTGTTCGCAGATACTTCCGAGCTTTAAAACAAGACATGAGTTTGAGACCACCAGCAGGTTTCTCACCACGAACCTGTAGGATCTCGCCTGTCGAAAGCGGCACACGAACGATCTTCTCAAAACAAACTACCTCTGCGCGATGCTTGGCTAACCAATCCATACCCACAATAACGTCGAAGCTACCAAGTTGCATAGGCGTGAGGTCAATAGGAAAAAGATGGCCGTTAAGGTTCAACTGGTAGTTGCGAAGAACCGAATCAAGAACAATGGGTTCACCACTAGCAACTTCTACTGTCAAAGGTTTTCCTAGTTTTGTTCTAGACACGCGAAGCATTGGCTCAAAAGATAAAGACACAAAACTCTTATCGGCACCCGAATCAAATAGAACAGATGCAAGCTGATTATTAATAAAGAACGTACCGTTCACCACTTCATTGTCCGCTTGTGCCTCTTGTGCATTCATGTTGAAGACTCGACCTCGAGCCTGTGCCTGATTCTGATTCTGGTTGGCTAGCCTTGGGCACCGGTTTCTGTAGTGGGTCAGATCCCCACAATTGTAGCACGAACCAGGAGGAAAATGAGGTCGTGCAGCTTGACCTTGTTGCTGAGCAAGAGGCTGGGCAACTTGTTGGGCTTGGTTCTGAACTGCCTGATTCTGGTTAACAGGAATGCGACAAGTAGCGGCAAGATGACCAATTCTCCCACAGTTACAGCAATGACGGCATTGGAGATGTGGTAGGTGATGGCCGTTACACCTGTTGCACAAAGGCGCAGTGCCAAGATATGGCTTCTTGGCTAGTGGTTGCGCAGGCTGATTTGGTGCAGCTTGGGCCTGTGCAGTAACGGCATAGTTTTGGGAAGCCTTTCGCTTCCTAGAACCCTTTGAGGAACCAGAATTCTTTCCATTCTTGTTTTGACCTTTCTTGCTATCCCCCTTGTCAGATGCCTGCTTCTTACCCTTGTCACCCTTTTTATGCAGCTTTCCCTTTCGAACCTGTGACTCAGTCAATGTCGCTGCTAACTCGATCGCCTGACGGAGTGTGGCAGGGTTACTACCAGTAACGATGTCTTGCACTGAGTCAGGTAGGCCGTCGATGTATCTTTCGATAGCCTTGTCTAGTGGGGTAACCATTGTTGGGCAAAGCAGACTCAACTCCTCAAACCTGTCAGTATACGCCCTGTGCTCGCCACTGTCTTGTTTCAAGTCATCAAACTCTTTCTCCAAAGCTCCCTGTTCATGACGAGGACAGAACTCCCTCATCATAAGGGCCCTAAGTTCAGCCCAAGTTTGTGCTAGAGCAACTTCCGCACCACGGTCTCTCATAACCCCGTTCCACCATGTGAGAGCCCTCTTCTGAAACACACTCAAAGAAAACTCGACCTTGCGATTGTCAGGACACTGCACGTGGCAGAAAGTATTCTCAATGCTCTCGAACCATTGAAGAAGCCCAGTCGCTCCCTCATAACCACTAAACTTGAGTGGTTTAGCCGAGTTGAAATCCTTGAATTTGCATGGAGCATTGTTGTTATTGTTGGCTTGGTTCCATTGAGCAAAGAGGTTTGGGAATTGAGCAGCCATCTGCTGCGCAATGATTTCTGCCAGTTCAGCAGTCGCTATCTGGTTTTCGCGCCGAGGAGGCATTCTAAAAGAGGAAAACATGAAAGGAAACGAGTGAGATGATTGGATGAAGAGAATGAGATGAAACAAAATCAAAAAAAGCAAAGATGGTGGTCATTCGTCCGCATAACAAAGCAAACAAATGACACACAGTGACCAATCAAATTAAATGGGTCAAAAATAATGTATCGCGAAGACATGCTCGCCTATAAGTGAACACTCACCCCAAGAGTTCCCAGGTAAGAGTGACTGGTCCGATTATGTGGATTTGTACGAACACTCTAGCCTTAGACAGAAAACCCAGGGTACAGGCATTCACTCTTCCAGTTTGCACGTGTTCACACTATTTAGAACCCAAAACTTTGATGAGATTTTGAAAATTTGAAAGGCACAAGGCCAAAAATCAAACTGGAAGGGTTTAAAACCTTACAATAGAGGGTTCAAAACCTAGTTATCAATCATTCAAAAACAGATGATTAATTTTCAAAGCGGATTCGAACTTGATGTTCCCGTTGTGGTTATCACCTAAGGATAGGTGAAGTGTATGTTTTAAAATCTAAACACAAGACAACTTGTGTTGGGGTCCTAGAAAGGTTATAGTCTAGGTCAAAGCATTACTAATAACCTAATTCCCTATAACCATTGGCTCTGATACCAACTCTTCTGTCACACCCCGACCACGTATAACATACAAAACGTGGCGGAAAACGTCGGGGAGTGTTGTAATAGAATTAATTGTTTCATAACCATGGCATTCAAAGTTGTACTTTATTTATCAACATAAGAGTTACATTGTCTTAAACAGGAAATAAAGAGTTCAGAACATAATTAAACTAGTTCTATCTTTATTTTTAGTCTCTAAGGCACAGGTCCGCCCTAGTGTCACGATCATCATCCTACGCAAAAGCTCCTGAAAACACATGTGAAAATAGGTACGTCAGCATAAAAATGCCTGTGAGATACATAGGTTTTGTGAAAATAGGATTCATGACTTAAGTTTAAGAAAAAGTTGTTTAGTAAAAGTCAAGTCATGAACCTTGTAAATTGTTTTGTATTGTAAGTCATTTAAAAAGCGATAAGATCAAATGATATGTATAAATAAAAGAATAATGTATGGTTAAATGTATAACCAAGTAAAATGAGTTGTATAAAGTAAATTGTTTGTAAACCAAAGTCTTGTGAAAATCGTGTTACTTGTGTAAAATGTATAAGTCCAAATTGAATGATTTAAATAACGCTATGATATGTAATATAATACAAACACTTATATATAGGAAGTACCAGCGGCGTATCCACCATGCTTGTGTCATATTACTCACATCTCGTTACTTAAGTCACTTACTCAAACCAAACCACCAATGTATAAAGTCTATGTTTAAACCAATTGTCAAAAAGTCCTTGTATAAACCATGTCAAATGTCAAGAAGTCCAAAAGTAGTCAAGTAATGTGTGACAAATGTTATGTATTGTAAGTAAGGTATTGTCACATAGTCCAAATGTAAGAATGTACAAAACAAAGTATTTTGAATATATCAAAAAGTTATGTTTTGCAAAGTGAATGCATGTTACATTGATACAAACATTTATGTGGTAAGTTAACGCATACATTCAAGCCTTGAGACAGTCGGATAACCCTTTCAGTCAAGGTTATCAAAAGAAATGTTTTCAGATTCAGTCATTCCTTACATCCAAACAAACCCGAGATGTCAGGAATGGGATTTGTCAAGTCCTATGGTACCAGTACTTACTACCGAGCGGCGTAGCTAATGTTAATGAACGTATATAAGTCTCGTTTGTGCAAACCAAATGTTATAGCAATTGTATACATGTCATATGAAAACAATGTACTAAGTATGCTAAGTTAACATACAAAGCAGAAAAGTCATGTAAATCAATGTGCTAGCATGCTATCAGTCAACATACATAGCAGAAATGTAATGTAAAACAATGTACTAAGTATGCACACAATGGACATACATAGCATGAAATGTAATATAAAACGATGTACTAAGTATGCACACAATGGGCATACATAGCATGAAATGTAATGAAATCGTGTACTATAATGTACTAACGAACATAGCAGGTATATGATGTGAAAACAGGAAAGCATGAAAGTAACAAGTAGGCACATGTGTTTCACCCCAAAACAGTTTGGAAAACAGTAAAAGAGGGGTCTATGTACTCACATAAACACCTTGAAAACATTTAAAAGAGGGAGTTCTATGTACTCACTTGAGATTGCTCAGAAGTCCTAAGATAACCGCCAAGCAGTGCTAGAGATCTCGGAATCAAACGGCACCTAATATAGGTAACTACGTTAATAAACCGGACCTATATCGGAGGATTGGATAGAATGAGGGTTCGTAAACCAAACGAGTATGGAGACTCATGTAATATGGTTTAACAAAGCCCACATACTAAAATGAGACCAAACCTAGGTGCTTACGACCCATTACGACCCGTTAGGTAGCTTATGCTTCTTTAACGCGTCGTTCGCGTAAAACGCGTTCGGAACGCCTAACTAGTCCTATGATAAGTAAAACATGCCTTAACATGTCTAATATTGTTACAAAATCAGTTTAGATACCAAAACTTATGTTACATATGCTTAAAATGAATTTTGGCGTCAAAAGGGCATTTTGGTAATTTACCTAAGGCATATAAACTACCTATCATGCAACTACTTAAACGAAGCGACCATAAGGTATAACCTCGGAAGGTTATTCCCTATATACTATGGTCACCTAATGTGTTTGGTCGGATCCTAATGATCGACCAAATGGGTCGGGTTCGAAAGTATAAGTGATTGTTTAGATCGCTTACCTTACGACCCTATATAAGCATTAAACTAAAAGTGACGAGCTAAGCATGTTAAAACATGCTTAACTAAGTTTAGAAAACAGGTTTGGTATCAAAACAAACGGTTTTGATACTTAAGAGTAGTTTGGTTACAAAATACGCAATAACACGCATTTTGGCCGAAACTACGACTCGTCACTGAGCCTAGATAACGTGGTAATCAGTAGGTATAGTCACTAAGGACTATAACCATCGTGATCACGCTCACGTTATGAAGTTCAAACGAACTTCGCATCGACCATAAACTGGTCAATGCAGAAAGTCAAACATAGTTCGACTTTCAGACTCGAAAAGCGATAAAAGAACGAAGGAGATAACGTGGTAATCAGTAGGTATAGTCACTAAGGACTATAACCATCGTGATCACGCTCACGTTATGAAGTTCAAACGAACTTCGCATCGACCATAAACTGGTCAATGCAGAAAGTCAAACATAGTTCGACTTTTAGACTCGAAAAGCGATAAAAGAACGAAGGAACACTTACAAAGGGTCCCCACTAGTAAATCTTGATCGAATAGCTCAGGTATGAAGTGATTGCTTCAACTTAGAGCTCTTTTGATCAGATTTGTGAGGAATGAGTGAAGTTGAGGTGGGTATTTATAGTATTCTTCGAACCGTTAAGATCATTTCTTGAATAACGTGATCGAATCTCATCCGTACTCTTGTTGGAATGTTGTGGTGACTCAAAATGGCCCCTCATGAACTGAAAGGGCAAGTGTGGGTGAGTTGTTGGGTGCTTAACAGCTGTAATCTGCTGTTAATTTGATCTTATCTGATCTGGGGAGCTGACGCGGGCAGCTGTAATCTGAAATTGAACAAAAGTCAAAACATGAAAAATGTAAAACATAACCTAACAAACATTGGGATCAAATAACATTGTTTTATTGATAATTGAACTGTTCATAAAGATTACAAGCACATATGTTACATGAAACTCA
The DNA here is from genome assembly GCA_030545235.1 of Helianthus tuberosus. Taxonomy (NCBI): domain Eukaryota; kingdom Viridiplantae; phylum Streptophyta; class Magnoliopsida; order Asterales; family Asteraceae; genus Helianthus; species Helianthus tuberosus. The sequence continues at coordinate 6,064 of JARYGA010027433.1, forward strand.
AGTATCCCAATTGTTTAGGAAAAGTGCAACCACTACTGAGGCTGAAGCTACTGCAGAATTTCGGAATGAAATTCCAAACCAACGGGGGGATGATGTGACACCCCAGGAAAACCAAGAAACCACGCAACTTAACTAGCTTCCTCAGTAACCACGTGCTAAATTTCGGGACGAAATTTCTTTCAACTTGGGGATGATGTGACAACCCGTACTTTCAAAGTAAAGCGTTCATTCCCATCGACTATCTCTATATTTTTTTATATAGTTAAGCGCATACTGCACAGTACAGCACGTATACTGCAAAATACAGACAACGCAGCCAGTCTAGGCAAATAAAATATTGTTGAGTAATATTTTGGTGAGTTTATTTTTATAGAGCGTTAAAAATAATTTAAAGCGCGTCAAAACGCAATTATACGCTAGATAAAACACTCAGTATCCAGTTAAATACCAGTTTTAATCACATATATGATATATATATATGTATATATGCGTATATGGTGTGAGTGCAAGATTTCCATATCTCCTCAAATCTTTCAAAATCCTACAAAATCCTCCAAGATTTCCATATCTCCTCAAATCTTCCAAAATCCTACAAGATTTCCATATCTCCTCAAATCTTCCAAAATCCTACAAAATCCAAGAAAAATCACAAACACAATCAACTCTAACTCTCTCTCTCATATTCACGGTTGAACACACACACATACACATTCAAAATTTCGAAACCTACAAGTTCTTGAAGTACCATAAGCATTTCAAGGTAATTTCAAGCTTATTTGAAGGATTAAAAGTGTATGCATGCATGAGTGATTATGAATCTTGTTAGTTCTTGAAGATCCAACAGGAATTTCATCAATCGGACTTACGAAGAATTTTAAATAAATTATTCCGTTGACTGCAGTCAGAAAGTGATGAATCTGATTGCAGTCCGGTAAATGATTTTTTATAAAATATTGGTAATGAATTGGATCCCGATATATTTACACAATAATATCTGGATTGTTTAAAACATTTTTCAAAAGTTTGGGAATTTTTGGGGCAAGTTAACTATTTTATTAAAATTCCTGAAAACAGCCCAGTTTTGAATGTTAAAGCTGAAACGACATAAGTAGCAATTTGCGTATCTAAATGTCGGGTAGGTTATCTGAGAATGATCTAACGTGTTCTATGTCAATGAAAGTGTTATGTGCAATATCGTATGTTTGCTTTTGAATGGGTATAGATGGGATATTTATATGGGCGTGAAATGTTAACGTGAGTGCGTGCTATGTGATAGAAGTAATGAGTAGATAAACCGTACGTAGGATACGTATTATGCATGCACGTGAAACTGATTGTTATCTGTACCATGTTAGGACGTGCTTAATTCCTGATTATTAGAGTAACTAATCTAACTGAGCAAACCAAGGTGAGTTCACACTTTTCTACAAAGCATGGTAATTCCCGGTGGGAATGGGAATGGGTTAAGGAATAGGGATTCCTCGTCCTGTTGGGACGTGTTCAGGAATGTGAATTCCTCATCCTGTTGGGATGGATTTAGATTTACTAGACTAGAACTCTATCAACGAAGTCCCTCATTTTATATCGACTTAATCGCCGAGGCCAATGGCGAGCGGGTCATTAATTAATAGCGCTATTAGGTTTAACAAACCTCACACCGTGCCGTTCGGACGGGCGTGTACTAATGGACTATGGCACGTCGGTGATGATAGACACCGACGCTAGGGCACAACTTATTTTCGTTAGTAGTCGATATGGTAACGAGTCTGGTAGTTTAAAAATGGGGTAGCCCCCACGGCTGAAACAGCCGAAGTAAAAATGGGTTAACTAATAAACGTTTTCAAACTATGGGGTAACCCCCACGGCTGGATAGCTGGTTAAGATTAAACTACGATTTTGGAAACAACTCTAAAATGGACAACCAACTGTAAACTCACTCAACTTTGTTGTTGACTCGTTACTACATGCTTTGCAGGTCGTTAGATGCTTATGGAGGTTGCACGAGGAGGAGGTCGTTGTGGGATATGGACTGATATGTCCCGTTCTAAACATTTAAACTTTATGAACTTATTGAACTTATGTTTTGGTTTTACGTCTTATGCTTCAGCTGTTTAATTTGAACTTGGTTAACTAGTTTTTGAACACCAATTATATTGCGTGGTTGGATTTTATCTATTTTAAATACATTGTTCAATATGATTGGTGGCTGGATCCTGGTCATGTCACGCCTCCAAGCGGTGATACTCCGCGTGTGGATTTTGGGGGTGTGACAAATATAATATTCAGAAGAACGAACAAGGAGATAATATCAAGATTTCACAGATTCCTAAGAATGAAAGAGGTGCTTATATTAGAGAAAAGAAAATGATGAACTTACTTCAACAGTCGATCAAGGAAGAGATTTTGCAATTGCTTAGATATTCCGGATCATCTCAGTCTCTTTTTAGCTTGCTTTGTTCAATAAATACCAAGGTAACAATGATATGAGGAGAAGCAAGGCAAGTCTATTTAAAAAGGAATTCGATATATTTACTGCAATAAAGGGAGAAACATTTCATCAGCATGTAGAAAGGTTGTTACTTGGTTGAAGAGATGAAGAGGGTTAGAATCAGGAAAGAAGAGATTGATCTGGTGGATAGATTGGTTGAAGCACTATTGGATGAAGAAAGGGTATGTTCATAATGATCTTGAAGTGGAAGCCAACTGATTATATCACATTGAATGTGTGCACATTTTTTTTTGAAAAACTTGAGGCACACGAGTTAGAACTATGCAAGAAGGCGGGAATGAAATGCCCATATCGATTGCACGTAGTGCAAAGGCAGCATATGATTTTGGATGGGTGATGTAGCTACAAGTGGCATACTTCAGAAAATTCCCAATGTAAGCTCGCTTAGCCGGTTCAGGGTTTGGGTTGGTGTGTTGTAGTTGTTGTTGGGATTGGCTTTGTGGGGTTACCATGACAAAGTTTTGGCTCGATTGCTTACGCTTCTTACTGCTACAGTTGGCCTTAAAGGGTGGTTTGGATGGAGTATGTTCAGCGATAGGTTCGGTGGTGGCTTGGGTGGAGGTGTTTCCATCTCTCACATGGTTGTTGTTGTTTGTATTCAAATTCTCATGAACGTCATACTATAAATGTTTCATATTATCCAAGGTTCTATTCATGGGTTTTATGCATCCGTAACCCGTTTTTGCGTGTATACTTATTTTGACCCGTTAAGGGATTTAAGCATTTTAAACATAAATCTCGCTCCTCCTTTGCTTACATCTTATTTCCACATTAAGATATCTACTTGTCTTCCACCACAACTATAGTTGTGGTGGATTTAGTATAGTAAACTATTTATTCTGAATTCTACCCCTTCGGGTTGTCATTTTACGGAAAAGACCCGTTACGGGGCATTTGACTAAAAGGCTTATACCTTTAACTTTTACTCTTATCCAAAAGGTTTAATCAATTATAAAACTTATCTTCAAACAACTCTTAAGGGTCGTTTGTCCGGTTTATCATTCAAGGGCGTTTTGGTCAACTTTAGCCCTTCTTTTATGACGAAGGACTTTCAATAACATGTTCGACCAAAATCGTACATTTTAGCTATAATCTTATTTAAAAATTCATTATGTTTCTAAAAACGCAATGCATATAATTTAAAATATTAGGTTTACCTATTAAGCTAACCCAATGTTCATTCTAGACTTCGTTTAACTCTCATCGAAACTTAAATGAGAGTTTGACCCATTACACATACCTGGCTCGGGTCAAAGCATAGACCCGTTTTAATACCTTGCTTTAATAACCGCTAATTAATAGCAACACAAATTCCATTCGCTGTTCACTCATGTGAGCATTAGACTCGACAAAGAATCATTAGTTGACATTGTTAAATGGTGATATCACCACCTTTGACCCGTTTGGTCTAAATGACCATTTTATCCTTGTGAGATGGTATTTATTTTCCATCTCATCCCTGTAACCCCTTCCAGTTTACACCGTACGATCATAGTACTTAAAAATCATTTCTTAATTCCTTTGACTCATCATGGCTTACACCATGGAGTGTCTTTTTCAAAAAACTAATGTTTATCCATTAACTCATAACCAAATTACCATATTACCCTTTTAACTCATTATGGGTTACACCATAAGGTAACTTAATCGAAACTCACTGTTTATTCGTCAACTCATGACCGAATTACCGTTTTACCTCCTTTTAACCATCAAACATGGTTTCTTATCATTTTCACTTGTTCCGACCAGTATCATTTCACGTCGGAACATCATATTTCAAATATTAACTTACCATATTCATGACCCATACAATAAATAGGTATTCTACAAAAAGGGTGTAAGCTTTACTTACCTTGCACCCGATTATGCTTTTCCCGCGTACTTGATCCGTTTTACCCGCTTCTTTCCCAAGCTTCCACCTAGCTTGTCAAGCGTCAAACTATCATATAGTATCCACAAGGTGGTTAGATTAGTCATTCTAAATCATGACCTTCACACCTTATGAACCTTTATACCACTTTTCTTATTGAACTCTATCATAGGTCGGTTTAACTTTTTAAAAGTCAAATCACCAATTAACACATACGAATGAACTAACAAGTTCACAAGACTCATTTAGGCACATTATCAAACAATTAATGAGCATCATCTTTTGGGCTACCATATTAGTTAACATGTCATCCATTTCATACCTCAAATAATGATAGATTAACATGTAATTTCAGTTATTATAAGCACATACACACTTTGACCATCATAATCAAGGGTTTAACTCTTATGTCAAGACCCACTTCTAATCACTTATGAGCTCTAAACAAAAATCCCTAATTTGTTCAAGTAGTTCACTCATACGAGCTAGTATGCTGATTATAAACACCAATACAACATTAATTTCATCAAATCATCAAGACCCATTTCAAGTCATGTATGAACACCCATTCGAACCACAAAATTGTTCAAGTATTTCACATATACTTGCAAGTATGATGATCATACACATAATTTCATTATCAATTTCACTTATACTAGCAAAATGTTGAACTTAAAGTCATCACCTTCAAGTTCATCCATAAACTTATCATCACCAAAACATAAATTTCAACGTACCTCATGATCTCCAAGCTTAGGTGATCACGAATTTGTATTTATTCATAAGGTTTGGTCCCAATTCACCCTTCAATTTGATGGTATTGGATGAACTAGGGTTACACCCTTTTCTCCATCTCTTGGTCGCTACACACACACCTAGTGAGTGTTGTGTTTTAGTTGTTTTATTTAAATTCAAGTTTCTAATTTTCCCCTTTTGGCCCCTCGAGTTTGTAATTTGATTTCTAAAGGGCTATAACTCATTGTTTCAATATTATTTCCAAGTTACTAACTAGGTTAATTTGGTCCTAGTTATTTTGTTTACGGGTTAACTTTTATCATTACGGTACTTTACCCGTTCCTTTATATTAACCAGGTATAAATTTACCAAACCTGTTTTACGGGGTTTTACAAGTCTACCCCCCTTAAATAGGTTTTGTCCCCGAAACCTTTCTTACGTATTTCATAATTTCTTGTAACACGATTCCAAGAAATTCATAATTTCATATTTCATAATTTCAACAAACTTTTCGTAATTTCGTTATTTCGACCCGTTTGGTTAATTTAGCTAAATCCATCGATTTTATACTATCGAACTCTTCTTGAATCCATTATTTTAACCCGTTTAGATGTTGTAGTGAAATCCATCACTTTTTTTAACAACCAAACTCTTTTGTTTTCGAATATATTCATTCGATTTATTGATACGGAATCCACCGCTTAAGAACAAGCCGAATTTATTGATTTTATCACAATTATTCAATTTTAATCAATACATAATATTAACGAAATTCTATAAAGCCTATAGCCACATACCTTATAGTGTTTCCTACAATCGTACTTTTGTTCTATTTGACCTACCGATGCTTCACTTATGTTACCTTATGATCCCCTACCATTGGTGATTAATACTCTTCGTTGGTAAGGCCTCATGGGTCGTCACTTTCATCTTGTACCCATTTACCTTTATTGTTTACTTGACCGCGTCACCATTTGGTCACTTGGTCATATAAATTTGTCAATTATGTTTATTCCACGCTAATCTCATAATGATAAGCATATTAAACAATCTCTTAAATTTAAATTTTGACCTTAACCGGTCTTACCGGCTAGACTTATCAGTCTGGTTATCTTACACCCATCGCTCGGGCTACAATGTGATTATATTCCATTTTACTTTTCTTGACCGTGATCGCATCATGCCATTTCTTTTATTCGTGACCCGTGGGTCATTTTGGTCTTGTAGACCTTTACACTGTTTATAACCTAAAGGTTATGGTGATCCTGTAGATCATTTTTTTACTCGTGTCATTCTAAAAATATATATTTGGTGTCAAGGCACCCTTTTTATGTTTGAAAAATCATTTATTTTCACATTTGAAATCCGTTAACTTTGACCGTAGTCCATGACTACGATCAGTTTCCTTTCGAGCAATATTTCTACTCCTATAACCCATTACTCGGGCTCATTATTTTATATCTCACATTCCCATTATGGTATGCGTTAAGACTTCATTTTGAATCGTTTAGTTATTTGTATAAAATCCTCAACCCGTTTAACCATACAAGGTTGAACATATTTATCACAAATTATATTTGCGAAATTTTATCATTCTTTAGTCATAACTCATAATCCGAGTCTTTTGAATTTTAATCCGCATTTTCGTTTCTCGGTTCACGCATATATTTAAAGTGTGACAACCCGAGAATTCAAGGTCTTTCCTCTATGCATCACTTGTTTGTTTCTGTAATTCATTTTACGTTGTATCATGTGCACGATATTCGAATGATTAAAGTATTGTTATGTTTGGTTATTGCATGAAACTTAGGAATTTTTTAATGTTTAATGTTTAGTCTTAATATGTGTATACCACACTCATATCGACGAAGAACTCAAGTCGACGAAGAACCGATTCTTCGTTGACTATCTTTGACGAAGAACTAGGGTTCTTCATCACAACCACTCCTTGACGAAGAAGGGTTCTTCGCCAAGAAGGTTTTTCGCCGAAAAGGGGTCTCGGCCCAGGTTTATTCGCAGCCCAGACTTGTATAACCTCTCATAACTTGCAACCGTAAACACAAAACCCTAAAACTCTCTCCCTTCCTCCTCTTCCTGTGCGACGGCAATTGTGGGCATCGAAGCCTTCTCTTCGCTCGTGAAGACTATTCTTGTTTCTAGCACACCTATTCTTCGGTTAGTTATCATCCCTGTAAACGAGTCCTTTGTTATGGTGATTAATTGTGTTATCTTGTTGAGTGATCTTGGCTTAATTGAATGTTGTGATTAATTGTGGTGTATGTGCGACATAGGATTTTATGTGATTAGTTTGAATATGCAAGTGATATTGATGGTCGAGCATGATTGGCATACTCATAAGGGTTTAATAAAGTTAATTGTTCATTAGATCTGGTTTGAAGGGTTCAAATTAGGGTGTTCATAATGGTGATTATGCGATAATATGAAACTGCCATGATTAGGGTTAGCATGATGAGAGTGTTGATGATTCTTGTGTATTTCGATGATCATTGTCTTGGTTGAATTGATGTCAGTTTGTGTTGAGAAACTAATGGTTCTGATTGTACATGATCAATATTCATTAGAGTGTTAGTGTGCCATAAAAACTGTAGTCGATGAAACTGTTGATGTGCAGCGATGAAAGACCTCTTCACGAAGAATCCACATTGACGAAGGACCTGATCCTTCGTCGGCTGGCCTTTTGACGAACAACCTAGGTTCTTCGTCACAACACTTCTTTATGAAGTACTGTTCTTCGTCGGGAGGATCTTTCGCCGTGAGGACATCCCACGAAGAACTGGTTCTTCGTGGAGATGCTGCAAGTGAACAAACAAACAGAACCTTTTAAACAGTAAGGTCTCAAATAGTTTATGACTTGTACGAGATTGAATAATTGCTATGTGCTATACGGTGATCTTTGCTATGAATGCATACTGTGAATATACGTGACTCAAATGATTATGAAACTGATTTCATTGGTAATCACGGTAGGATTTGGTTGACTAATTTGGAACGGGTAACTTAACAAACCGAACAAAACTAAGGTGAGTTCACTCCTCCCAGTACAAGCATGCGTCCGGTGGGGACAATCAAACAGGCAAAACAAATAAACAGTTTTCACAAACCCATATCCTTGTAGGGGATATGAGGCGGTTTTCAGTAAATGTTGATGTTGGATAATACACTCACTTTCTATCACTTAAGTCCTATCATACTACCGAACAAGTTGCTTGTAGGGCAACGGGGTTATTAGTTGATAGCGCTATTAGGTTTGGCACCCTCACGACGTACCTGGATAGGACGGGCGTGAACTAATAACTTTAAAGTCATGACCAATGTTTGATAGAGCATTGGAGAAGGGCAAAAAGGAGCCGTCTGCGGTATCGAGTTATTATCAACAGAACATAAGACAATACTTGGTAACAAACGGTTAAACAAATTGTGAACTCGCTAGCTTTCGTTGATACACTTTTCTGCATGCTTGCAGGCCCTTAGGTACACTGTTATGGAACTTGCTATCTGGGAAGCTGGAGTGGTCATGGGTCGTGGCAATTGGAATACTCCTTGATGTTGCATTGTTTTGAACACTTTCATTAAACTTATTGAACAAACTATTATGCTTTCGCTGAACAAGTTTAGTTTTCCTAAACTAGTGTTTGAGTTACACTATTTTATTTAATGGAAAGTTTTATTTTATTGATGGTTCAATGTGATTAGTGGCTAGATCTTGGTGCGTCACACGCCTCGCGGGGGTTTCCGCTTGTGGTATTCTTGGGGGTGTGACAGTTTGGTATCAGAGCTACTGGTTATAGTGAACTAGGTTTTAAAACGTTTTCATAAAACCAGACTATAACCAAACAGTATCAAAAACATGACACCCAGCTCCAGATTGCAAGGTTCGTCCCCTGTTTACTTTATGTATTACTTACCTAGTATACACACACCCACGACTTGCATGAAACTACATACTAGATACTATGATGTGATTACGTGTGCTGCTTGTTTAAGTAATGCTTAACAGTGTGACACTACCCTTAGACTTTTGTGATTCCTAATTTTGCGATGCCTTTCGTTTTGTTATTCGAATGTGGGGAACCTTTTAGCATGAGTTAAGAGGCACTGAGATAAGCATGCAAATTGCATTATTATTATGGGTGCACACATAATAATAATGTGAGGTGCATGTGAATCCTAGTGAGGCTTAATAAGTGTGAAAGGGGTTCTGTTCCACTATCTGTTATAATGTTAGAGTTTCTCAAATCCATGGAAGTCATGGTGATGATTGGCTTCAACATAATTGCGATCCTCATCCTTTCCACTCTTTTCTGATATAGAATCATGAGCGGACGTGGCGGATGTAACGGTCGACGTAGAGGTGGTCGCGGCAGTGGACATGGCAACATCGTGATGACTCAGGCAGAGTTGACGGGTCTAATTAACACACGTGTGGCTGAGGCATTAGCAGCTCAGCAAGCTGGTCAAGCTGTGAACCAAAACCAGAACAATCCACCCGTATGTACGTTCAAAACGTTCATGGATTGCAAGCCTCAAACTTTCAGTGGAGCTGAAGGTCCGGTGGGACTGCTCCGTTGGTTTGAGAAAGCTGAATCCGTCTTTACTATGTGTAACTGTCCAGCTGGGGACAGGGTGAAGTTTGCTTCCGGCACCTTGGAGGATGGTGCCTTGACTTGGTGGAATGCTCAGGTGCAGATGTTGGGCATTGAAATGTCAAACGCGACTACTTGGGATGATTTCAAGGAGTTGATTCGGAAAGAGTACTGGCCTAGGGATGAAATTCAAAAGTTGGAAAACGAGTACTATAACTTGAAGATGGAGGGGTCTGAGATCGAGGCTTATACGAAACGGTCTCACGGGCTGGCAAACATGTGTCCTAATCTATCCCGACCACCGCCCCGCAGAATTGAATTGTACATCAAAGGCTTAGCACCACAAGTCAAGGGATTGGTCACTGCAGCAAATCTTGACAACCTACCACGGATTATCAGACTGGCTCATAAGATCAATGATCAGGATGTGCACCGTGGCTCGCTGCCACCACATGTTGCTGCTACTACTACTGCTACTGCTACCCCCACCACCGACAACAAGCGTAAATGGAATGACGCAGACAAGGCGACTAACTCGAACCAATCGCAAAAGAAGCCTGACAACAACAGCGGCCGCAGCTTCAGCCATTCATCCTCAGTCAACCAGAATCAGAACAACAGTTAAACTTCGGGCTCTTATGCGGGGAAACAGCCAAAGTGCAACAAGTGCGGTTTTTACCACTATGGCTCGTGTAACCGAGCATGTCAAAGGTGTGACAAGCTGGGTCACATGGCGAAGGATTATAGAGCTCCACATCCCAAGCAACAACAGCAACAACACCAACACCAACAACAGCAACAGCAACAGAGGCAGCAACCCCATCAAAATTGGGGTAATCAAAGGGGATGTTACCAATGCGGCAATGAAGGGCACTTCAAGAAGGATTGCCCACAACTGAATCAGAACGCTAACAACAATAACGGTGGGAACAATAATCACCAGAATAACAACAATGCGGGAAATAACAACAACGGGAATAACGATGGGAATGGCGCTCGTGGGAGAGTGTTTACGATTGGAGCAGGTGATGCAAGGAACGATGGCAACGTCGTGACTGGTACGTTCTTTGTCAATGGTATTTTCGCTTCTGTGTTATTCGACTCTGGTGCCGACTGAAGTTATGTGTCTTTAGGGTTCAGTCGTCAGTTAGGGTTAACTCCAACACCTCTCGAGGTCAAACACGTAGTAGAATTAGCTGATGGGAAATCAATTGAAGCCTCACATGTTCTCTTTGGGTGCAAACTTGATCTCTTGGGTCAAGTGTTCGACATTGACCTCCTTCCCGTCACACTTGGTAGTTTTGATATAGTTGTTGATATGGATTGGTTGTCAAAACACCGAGCCGATATACTTTGCAAGGAGAAAATCATACGTATACCTCTCCCTAGTAGGGAATCATTGTCTGTCCAGGGTCATCGAAGTGGTGCAACCGTCAGCCTCATTTCATCCATGAAGGCCCAGAAGTGTTTGCGGGAGGGCTATCCTGCTATTTTTGCGCTTGTTACTGATACTCTGCCTGAAGAGAAAAGAATTGAGGATCTACCTATTGTTCGTGAGTTTCCTGCCGTTTTTCCTGAGGAACTTCCAGGTTTACCTCCACGCCGTCAGGTGGAATTCTGTATTGATCTTACACCAGGAGCAGCCCCGATTGCTCGTGCACCTTATCGTCTTGCACCTGGAGAGTTGCAAGAATTGTCTAATGAACTCCAAGAACTGTTGGATAGAGGCTTTATCCGACCCAGTTCTTTGCCTTGGGGAGCCCCAGTTTTGTTTGTAAAGAAGAAGGATAGATCTTTTCGCATGTGTATCAACTACCGTGGACTCAACAAGGTGACAGTCAAGAATCGTTATCCTTTACCTCGCATTGACGACATGTTCGACCAGTTGCAAGGGTCGAGCTTCTACTCAAAGATTTATCTAAGGTCGGGCTATCATCAGATGAGAGTCCGAGAAGAGGATGTTCCCAAAACAGCCTTTAGAGCACGGTATGGCCATTACGAGTTTCTGGTCATGCCATTCGGGTTAACCAACGCACCAGTGGTATTCATGGATCTCATGAACCGCGTATGTAAACCGTACCTTGACGATTTTGTCATCGTTTTTATCGATGACATTCTGATCTATTATAAGAACAAGGAGGACCACGAACGGCACTTGCGTCTTATCTTGGAGCTCCTGAGGAAGGAACAGCTTTACGCGAAATTTTCTAAGTGCAACTTCTGGATTTGAGAAGTACACTTCCTTGGTCACATAGTCAACGAGCTGGGAATACACGTGGATCCCACTAAAATCGACTCTATTAGGAATTGGGCAGTGCCAAATAATCCTTCGGAGATGCGACAATTCCTGGGTCTCGCTGGGTAATATCGTAGATTCATTGAGGGATTTTCAAAGATCGCTCAACCTCACACCGATCTGACACAGAAAGGTGTAGTGTATTCTTGAGGGACGAAACAGGAAGACGCCTTCCTGCTTCTGAAGCAAAAACTCTGTAGTGCACCGATTCTGTCCTTACCCGAGGGTACCGAAGATTTTGTGGTGTACTGTGACGCCTCTATTCAGGGTCTCGGTTGCGTGCTGATACAACGAGAGAAAGTAATAGCTTACGCCTCTCGACAGTTGAAGGTTCATGAGAAGAATTACACGACTCACGACTTAGAGTTGGGGGTCGTGGTCTTTGCGTTAAAAATCTGGAGGCACTACTTGTACGGTACTAAATGCACTATTTATACCAACCACAAGAGCCTTTAGCACATCTTCAATCAGAAGGAGTTGAATATGCGACAACGTCGCTGGGTAGAACTCTTAAACGACTACGATTGTGCAATCAAGTACCATCCAGGTAAAGCTAATGTTGTAGCTGATGCCCTTAGTCGAAAAGAAGCGAAACCAAAG
>JARYGA010027434.1:0-33843 GCA_030545235.1 Helianthus tuberosus
ACTTAAAAGAAAAACGGATTTTTAAACAAGATAAAGTAACTGGGAATAAATGACCTAGTTAGTCATAAGTCTTATAGTGATAAGACAATTTGTTAAAAACACACTACATGTAACTTGTTAAAGTATAGGGACCAAAGGTGACAAACTTGAAGCAAGTTTGTATTAAATAAAACATCTAACACCAAAACACACACTTTAAGTGTGTGTTATGGTCGTGAATCGCAGGAGAGCCAGGGGGTTCCATGCCCAAACCCTAGCCAGCAAAAATCAAGCAATTGAGAAGCCAAATCGACTCCAAATTGAAATCTAAGCTTGGATTAGTGATCACTTCAGTGAAAGGATCATAAGGTATGTCAAAATTTCCACTTTTGTTCCAACTCAAATCTGGATGAACACATAAGAATCTGAAATTTATGGTTGCATGTTTGTTATATGGATAGAATAGGAACATAGTAGTGTCTAGGAGTAAACCCTAGACAAGTATATGTTGAAATCATGCTTAGCTCAAGTCTTTGTTGATACCAAATTCATGTATGAGATGTTTTTAGGGTTTTGATTTCAAAAGAATAGTGTTATGATGTCAAGAACAAGCTTAAACTGAAAGCTGAATTCAAACGATTCTTGATCAGAATTTACAGCCGATTTGTATTGGCTGTAACCTGGACAAAACCTGATAAAATCATGTGTTTCTTGAGTCTAAAATGTAATTCCAGGAAATATCTTTAAAACCCCACTGGAATCGCATTTTTTTGACGAAAATTGAGCGTTTTATGAATTTTTCCGTATCAAAGGTTCAAGCTGCGTTTTCTGGCAGAATTTGCAGCCCATTACGAATGTCATAACTCAATTTAGGAATTGAGTTATGATCTCAAATTTGTACTGTAGAAAGTGCTAAGTGATTAGAAAAATCTCCAATTGGAATTTCGTCAATCGGATAAACGAGGAATTTTAAATGAATTTTTCCGTAAGCTGCAGTCAGAAGTGACGAATCTGATTGCAGCTTAGTAAATGAATTTTCACGAATTTTTGGTAAAGAGTTAGATCTTGAAATTTTAACTCAAGGGCTAACCCTCCGAGAGGTACGCCACATAAAAAAATCATAATTTTTGAAGACTTGTAAACAGGTTAAACAAGTCACCAAAAACAGCCAATTTTCATTGATATGAAATGCCTAAATGAAATCGCGGCTTACTAGTTAGTATGTAAAAATTGAATTTTTGTTAAGAGTTCGGATGAAATATGCCTAAGTGAGTACAAAGAACCAAATGTGCATATGAATATATTGGTAAGTCAATTGACTTTTAAAAGTCAAACTAACCAATGATAAAGTCAAATAGTAGTTTCGACATAGAAAATACGTGAGGTGGAATAGTCGTGAATTGAAATGACTAATCTAACCACCTTGTGAATGATGATAGTTTGTCGCCTAACAAGCTAGGTGGAGGCTTGGGAAAGAAGCGGTCAAACGAATCAAGCACGAGAAGAAAAGCATATTCGGATACGAGGTAAGTAAAGCTTACACATTTGTCAATTCCTGGAAAATATCTTATTGTATTGATTTCGGGTAAGATAGACAAACACTAGAAAAGTGATGTTCCGACATATAGTTGTATGGAACAATATAAGTGAAAATGATAGGAAACCACATTGATGGTTAAAAAGGATTTAAATTGATTAATCGTTTATACCATAACGATTAGAAAGATGAAATTTTATGGTTACCTCATAAGGTAAGCCAAACGAAAAATAAGGAAAACAGTAATTTGGGGATGCGTTAACAATAAACATTTGTTTTTGAAAGACACATTTGGCATAAGCCATAATGGGTCAAAGGAGTTGAGAAATGGGTTATAGGTGGACAACCATACGGTGTAACCCGTAGTGCGTCAATTGGATGAGACGGTAATAAATATCGTCTTGCAAAGATAAATGGATATTTAGACCAAACGGGTCAAAAGGTGAAAATATCATCTTTTGACAAAATTGACTAACGATTACCGTTGAGTTGTATGATTTCAGGAGCCTATATAGAATGGATATTTCCTTCACTATTAATTAGTGATTTCTAAATCAAGGTATTAAAACGGGTTAATGCATTGATCCGAGTCAGGTATGTAAAAGGGTTTAATTCATCTTTTAGAACTTGAGGTTCTCGAAGAGTTAAACAAGGTCAAAATTTGATATTCGGTTATCTAAAAGATAAACCGAATAAGTTAAGTTATAATCGTAATGTTTTAGAAATATAATGGTTTCTAAACAGATTTATAGTTAAAAGATAGGATTTTGGAGTCAAACAAACATGTTTGTTTGATAAATACACGAATAGGTCAAATTTAGTAAAAAGGGTAATAAGCCGAAGACTTAGAAGTCTGAAATTTTATTTAACCGGATGTGAGATTTTAACTCCATATGATGGAGAATTAAATTACAAACACGTAGGAAGAAACGGTAGGTCAAACGGATAAACGGATTGAAAGATACGAAAGTTCTCGTGTCAAAAACGACAAAATGGAAGAAGCTGATGCAGAGTCCACCGTAACTTACGGTGGTACCGTAAGTTACGGTGGGGATTAAAAATGTTACGGCGGTTAGCTCCTGCTTTACGGTGGAGTGTTTTCAAATCAGGGCTACCGTAAATTACGGTGTCCACCGTAATTTACGGTGGACCCTGATCAAAAATGTATTTTGATTAGTTTTGTTTCCCGGACTCGTTTAGATACATATTAAATCCCGTATGACTAAAACATTTCATGTTTTTATGAAATGTAGATACTTTTGGATGCCGGCAGACGATCAAGCTCAGCGAAGAACCGAACACGATAAAGATACACGCTTCCGCACTTTGTAACGTTGTAAATTTTAAACAACGAATTCGATCACGTTTTGTTGAATAACTTATAATTTGTAAAAGTTTTAACAAACCCGCAATTTTGATGTATATGTAATCATTAATCACATGATTATTTTCGCAAAATATACGTTAAACCTAGATTTATAACAACGGGTGTTACAAGTTGGTATCAGAGCCTTGGTTTAAGAGATTCGAGTATGGTGGGGAGGAACCATGCTTGGACTTAAACCTTATGCTCTTGACAAAGAATAGTGTTCGGTTCGAAGCTTGATCGCAAATCCGGTAAGTACAAGTATATTAATAGTTTAGCATGCTAAAGTGTTGTAAACAACACATAAGGCTATCGTGTGATACACGTTACCTAAATTAAATGATGAAAATAGTTGACGAAATTGCGCGCGTTGACGCGTACAATAGAAAAGCCTTGTATTATGATATGGGCATTTAGTAAAGTTGACACTACTAACTTTTATGAATGTTTTAATTGGAGGAAACTCGCATTTGAAGATGACGAGGATTGAACAAATTACGGATATGATAGAGGAACGGTCTGAAGTATGACAAGAAGAGCATGCTCACCAAGGACCAAAATCGCGCAACGATTGCGAATAAGTTAATGGCAAGGGGAGCCGTTAGAGCAAACATTACCAGGTGCACATTTTAAATAACCGCACAAATATTAATATGCAACAAATAAGTAGAAATTGAAAGTTGCATATGTAGATTAAAAACTTGGAAAAAAAAAACCCGAATAGAAAATGTATTCGGGATATTGTTTCCAAGAGAAACAAATAGAGGCGTTACTTACATAGGGCGTGATGTGAACACTATAAAAAGGTCGTGTATGTCATGTGTTAAATCGCTTACTCTGGCCAAGTAAGTAGTGGCATATGATACCACAAGTTTCTTATAGCGGACACATTTACATTCGATGTAGTAAGGGCGGAGTGCATGGGACTAATTAAAAAGTACCCAAATGAATCAGATAAGCAAAATATTTGATAATAATGTAAACGCACAATCGAGTGACGTAAGCGTATTACATCAAGATAATGAGCCCGAGTGAAGGGACAAACAAGCATGTAAAATGATTTAGACAAGTAGTGGGAGGGAGTGTACTTACACTCGAACCCAGAAAACGCAAGCATGAAAAAAAAATGATTTAGACAAGTATTGGGAGGGAGTGTACTTACACTCGAACCCATAAAACGCAAGCATGTAAAATGATTTAGACAAGTATTGGGAGGGAGTGTACTTACACTCGAACCCAGAAAACGCAAACATGTAAAATGATTTAGACAAGCATTGGGAGGGAGTGTACTTACACTCGAACCCGGAAAATGCAAATATGTCCCTTAACGGGTCGTTTTTGTAAAACGTCAAACTTAAAGACAAAGTCGGAATATAAAAATGAAGCGAGGTCTTAATGCACCAGAAGGGTTGCAATAATAACGACTTCGGTAAAACACCAGGTTGATGGGTAAGAATTAAACACATGCGTAAACCAAGAGATGTGAATGCAGGTTGAAAAAAAAAAATCAAAGGACTTGGATTACGAGTTATGACTATAAAATCTCGTATATAGAAATTGTGAATAAATATGTTCAACTATTCGAAGTCGAATGGGTTGAATAAAGAATAAAGTTGATTGTTTATAAGTGATGGATTTCACATTAATAGGTCAAACATGTTGAATACAACATAACGCCGAATGGCATAAATGAGCGCTAGCCAGATAAAAGTAGCGTTAAATGCAAGAGAATAATGAGTCCGGTATTGGGGTATAACCAAATAAGAATAAATTATGGACTGTCAATATCCTGGTATGGATAATTGACAAAAGTTAAAGAGAAGATCCTAAAACTAAAACTTCGGTTTTAGTAAGAAATAATGTTTTTACAAACATAAATTCTGATAGGAATTTAAATAATAAGTATGAAAGATACAAGTCTTGACATTGATAGGCGCAAGACAATATATTCGAAAAGTGATATTTTCGAAAATGAAAGGTTGATATAAATTAAACCTGATGTGACATGATCACGGTCAAGAAATACATTGTGAAGTAGAATCACATTATAATCAAGCAAGTGGTAAAAAGAAACTGGACAAATAAGTCTAGTTAGTGAAACCGGTTAAAGTCAGCAATTCAAGTTAAGAAATATGGTTCGCTTGTAAACGGTAAATTCGGTATAACTGAACCGAATAAATAAATTTGAAAATAAAAAGGATTGTTGCTAAAAGTGAAAGATTTCACTAGAGACCTTTAAACGGGTCAAAGTAACTGAATCATAAAGAATTCGATAGTATATGAAAGCGATGAATATCGCTAAGTTAATCAAACTAGTGGAAATAACGAGATTACGTTATTTCAAGTTGCATTATGTCATATGAGGTACGTAGATGTTATGTAACCAAAAAGATATTACCATAAATTTTCTGGTAATACTAACAATTGGGTAAAGTATGAGTAATGCTTAAGAGATTTCTCAGGTCAAATACATTGAGTTTAAAACTCCATGAACTATGTAAGAAAGGTTTCGAGGACGAAACCTCTTTAAGGGGGGTAGACTTGTAACACCCCAAAAACAGGTTTGGTAATCAAACCACGTTAATAGTAAAGACGGGTAAAATACCGTTAGTGGTAAAAATTAACCCGGTAAATATTAGGACTCAAATAAATAAACCTAATATTAATTTAAAAGAATGAAAAGAATACTTGAGAAAACAAAAGTATATAAAAAGGGCCCGAGTTAACGGGACTTAAAAGAAAAACGGATTTTTAAACAAGATAAAGTAACTGGGAATAAATGACCTAGTTAGTCATAAGTCTTATAGTGATAAGACAATTTGTTAAAAACACACTACATGTAACTTGTTAAAGTATAGGGACCAAAGGTGACAAACTTGAAGCAAGTTTGTATTAAATAAAACATCTAACACCAAAACACACACTTTAAGTGTGTGTTATGGTCGTGAATCGCAGGAGAGCCAGGGGGTTCCATGCCCAAACCCTAGCCAGCAAAAATCAAGCAATTGAGAAGCCAAATCGACTCCAAATTGAAATCTAAGCTTGGATTAGTGATCACTTCAGTGAAAGGATCATAAGGTATGTCAAAATTTCCACTTTTGTTCCAACTCAAATCTGGATGAACACATAAGAATCTGAAATTTATGGTTGCATGTTTGTTATATGGATAGAATAGGAACATAGTAGTGTCTAGGAGTAAACCCTAGACAAGTATATGTTGAAATCATGCTTAGCTCAAGTCTTTGTTGATACCAAATTCATGTATGAGATGTTTTTAGGGTTTTGATTTCAAAAGAATAGTGTTATGATGTCAAGAACAAGCTTAAACTGAAAGCTGAATTCAAACGATTCTTGATCAGAATTTACAGCCGATTTGTATTGGCTGTAACCTGGACAAAACCTGATAAAATCATGTGTTTCTTGAGTCTAAAATGTAATTCCAGGAAATATCTTTAAAACCCCACTGGAATCGCATTTTTTCGACGAAAATTGAGCGTTTTATGAATTTTTCCGTATCAAAGGTTCAAGCTGCGTTTTCTGGCAGAATTTGCAGCCCATTACGAATGTCATAACTCAATTTAGGAATTGAGTTATGATCTCAAATTTGTACTGTAGAAAGTGCTAAGTGATTAGAAAAATCGCCAATTGGAATTTCGTCAATCGGATAAACGAGGAATTTTAAATGAATTTTTCCGTAAGCTGCAGTCAGAAGTGACGAATCTGATTGCAGCTTAGTAAATGAATTTTCACGAATTTTTGGTAAAGAGTTAGATCTTGAAATTTTAACTCAAGGGCTAACCCTCCGAGAGGTACGCCACATAAAAAAATCATAATTTTTGAAGACTTGTAAACAGGTTAAACAAGTCACCAAAAACAGCCAATTTTCATTGATATGAAATGCCTAAATGAAATCGCGGCTTACTAGTTAGTATGTAAAAATTGAATTTTTGTTAAGAGTTCGGATGAAATATGCCTAAGTGAGTACAAAGAACCAAATGTGCATATGAATATATTGGTAAGTCAATTGACTTTTAAAAGTCAAACTAACCAATGATAAAGTCAAATAGTAGTTTCGACATAGAAAATACGTGAGGTGGAATAGTCGTGAATTGAAATGACTAATCTAACCACCTTGTGAATGATGATAGTTTGTCGCCTAACGAGCTAGGTGGAGGCTTGGGAAAGAAGCGGTCAAACGAATCAAGCACGAGAAGAAAAGCATATTCGGATACGAGGTAAGTAAAGCTTACACATTTGTCAATTCCTGGAAAATATCTTATTGTATTGATTTCGGGTAAGATAGACAAACACTAGAAAAGTGATGTTCCGACATATAGTTGTATGGAACAATATAAGTGAAAATGATAGGAAACCACATTGATGGTTAAAAAGGATTTAAATTGATTAATCGTTTATACCATAACGATTAGAAAGATGAAATTTTATGGTTACCTCATAAGGTAAGCCAAACGAAAAATAAGGAAAACAGTAATTTGGGGATGCGTTAACAATAAACATTTGTTTTTGAAAGACACATTTGGCATAAGCCATAATGGGTCAAAGGAGTTGAGAAATGGGTTATAGGTGGACAACCATACGGTGTAACCCGTAGTGCGTCAATTGGATGAGACGGTAATAAATATCGTCTTGCAAAGATAAATGGATATTTAGACCAAACGGGTCAAAAGGTGAAAATATCATCTTTTGACAAAATTGACTAACGATTACCGTTGAGTTGTATGATTTCAGGAGCCTATATAGAATGGATATTTCCTTCACTATTAATTAGTGATTTCTAAATCAAGGTATTAAAACGGGTTAATGCATTGATCCGAGTCAGGTATGTAAAAGGGTTTAATTCATCTTTTAGAACTTGAGGTTCTCGAAGAGTTAAACAAGGTCAAAATTTGATATTCGGTTATCTAAAAGATAAACCGAATAAGTTAAGTTATAATCGTAATGTTTTAGAAATATAATGGTCTCTAAACAGATTTATAGTTAAAAGATAGGATTTTGGAGTCAAACAAACATGTTTGTTTGATAAATACACGAATGGGTCAAATTTAGTAAAAAGGGTAATAAGCCGAAGACTTAGAAGTCTGAAATTTTATTTAACCGGATGTGAGATTTTAACTCCATATGATGGAGAATTAAATTACAAACACGTAGGAAGAAACGGTAGGTCAAACGGATAAACGGATTGAAAGATACGAAAGTTCTCGTGTCAAAAACGGCAAAATGGAAGAAGCTGATGCAGAGTCCACCGTACCGTAAGTTACGGTGGGGATTAAAAATGTTACGGCGGTTAGCTCCTGCTTTACGGTGGAGTGTTTTAAAATCAGGGCTACCGTAAATTACGGTGTCCACCGTAATTTACGGTGGACCCTGATCAAAAATGTATTTTGATTAGTTTTGTTTCCCGGACTCGTTTAGATACATATTAAATCCCGTATGACTAAAACATTTCATGTTTTTATGAAATGTAGGTACTTTTGGATGCCGGCAGACGATCAAGCTCAGCGAAGAACCGAACACGATAAAGATACACGCTTCCGCACTTTGTAACGTTGTAAATTTTAAACAACGAATTCGATCACGTTTTGTTGAATAACTTATAATTTGTAAAAGTTTTAACAAACCCGCAATTTTGATGTATATGTAATCATTAATCACATGATTATTTTCGCAAAATATACGTTAAACCTAGATTTATAACAACGGGTGTTACAGGATGATCACGTTTTCTTGTGTTGGACTCTTCTTCAGGTTGGATACATGAAACGTATCATGTACTCCATTAAGTTCTTCCGGTAACTCCAACTTGTATGCCACGGTACCAATTCTCTTCAAAATTCTGAATGGTCCGATGTATCGTGGATTCAGCTTTCCACGCTTTCTAAACCTGACTACGCCCTTCCATGGTGAGACTTTTAACAACACTTTGTCTCCCACCTTGAATTCTACTGATTTTCTATTCGGATCAGCGTAGCTCTTTTGTCGTTCTCAAGCCGCCTTAATGCGCTCTCGGATCTGCGCAATCTTGTCGGTTGTCTCTTGTACAAGTTCAGGACCAACCATACGTTTATCTCCGGCATCTGCCCAACATAAGGGCGATCGGCATTTGCGGCCATACAGAGCTTCGAACGGCGCGGCTTTTATGCTCGTATGATAACTGTTATTGGAGGAAAACTCAACTAAAGGTAGATGAGTATCCCAGCTGCCGCCTAGATCCATGACACATGCGCGAAGCATATCTTCTAACGTTTGTATAGTCCGTTCGCTCTGGCCGTCTGTTTGCGGATGGAATGCCGTGCTCAGATCTAGTTGAGATCCAAAGGCTTCCTGAAATGATTGCCAGATTCTTGAGACAAAGCGTCCATCTCTGTCTGAAATGATTGAGATTGGCACTCCATGACGTGCCACAATTTCTTTTAAATATATTTCAGCAAGCTTTCCAGTGCTGTCTTTTTCTCGGATCGGTAGGAAGTGCGCAGACTTCGTTAATCGATCAACTATTACCCATATCATATCGTGCCCTCTCGGGGTCCTGGGTAATTTCGTTATGAAGTCCATCGAGATTTGTTCCCACTTCCACACGGGAATCTCTGGTTGTTGTAGTAGGCCGGACGGTTTCTGATATTCTGCCTTAACCTTGGCACAGGTTAGGCATTTTCCAACATAAACAGCAACGTCGCTTTTGAGTCTCGGCCACCAATAGTATTCTTTCAAGTCTTGATACATTTTGTCCGATCCTGGATGGATCGAATATCTCGATTTGTGGGCTTCATCAAGGATGACTTCTCGTATGCCACCATAGAGTGGAACCCAAATACGCTTCTTGAAGTATAAGGCTCCCCCTTCGTTTGGCACCATGTATTTCAGCATACCCCGTAGGTATTCAGCTTTACGGTTCTCTTCTTTAAGAGCTTCTTGTTGTGCATCTCGAATGCGTGCAGTGAGGTTCGTTCGAATGGTCATTTCTAACGCTCGAACCCTTAGGGTCTTAACCCTTTCTTTTCGGCTCAACGCGTCCGCTACAACGTTCGCCTTTCCAGGATGGTACTTAATCTCACAGTCATAATCATTTAGCAGCTCGACCCAACGTCGCTGGCGCATATTCAATTCCTTCTGATCAAATATGTGTTGTAAGCTTTTGTGATCTGTGAAGATTGTACATCGAGTACCATATAAATAATGTCGCCAAATCTTCAAGGCGAATACCACTGCACCCAGCTCCAGGTCGTGAGTGGTATAATTTCTCTTATGAACCTTCAGTTGTCTTGAAGCGTAAGCGATGACTTTTTGGCGCTGCATAAGCACGCAACCCAAACCTTGTCGTGAAGCGTCACAGTATACCACGAAGTCATCAGTGCCTTCGGGTAATGATAGTATCGGTGCATCGCATAGCTTGTTTTTAAGTAACTGGAAGGCTTCTTCTTGTTTAACACCCCAGTCGTACTTCTTGTCTTTCTGCGTAAGGGTCGTTAGCGGTTGAGCTATTTTTGAGAAATTCTCGATGAATCGCCGATAATAGCCCGCTAAGCCCAAAAATTGACGAACTTTAGTTGGGGTTTTGGGGGCTTCCCAATTCTTTATTGCTTCTATCTTGGACGGGTCTACATGAATGCCCTTCTCATTCACCACGTGACCAAGAAATTGTACTTCGCGAATCCAGAATTCGCATTTCGAGAATTTTGCATAAAGCTTCTCTTTCTTCAGTAGTTCCAAGATGGTTCTAAGATGTTGCTCGTGCTCTTCTTTCGTTCGCGAGTAAATCAGGATATCATCGATAAATACAATCACGAATTTATCGAGATATGGTTTGCATACGCGGTTCATCAGATCCATAAAGACCGCTGGTGCATTCGTTAGCCCAAACGGCATCACAAGAAATTCGTAGTGCCCATATCGCGTTCTGAATGCAGTCCTTGGCACGCTTTCTTCTTGGATTCTCAGCTGATGGTATCCAGATCGAAGGTCGATCTTGGAATAGTAGCTTGATCCTTGCAGTTGATCAAATAGGTCATCAATCCTCGGTAGTGGATACCGATTCTTGATTGTGAGCTTGTTTAGTTCCCTATAATCGATACACATCCGCAGTGTTCCATCCTTCTTCTTCACGAACAATACTGGAGCTCCCCAGGGTGAGAAGCTTGGCCTTATGAATCCTTTATCCAACAACTCCTGGAGTTGTGTATATAATTCTTGCATTTCGGATGGAGCAAGTCGATAGGGTGCCTTGGCTACAGGAGCAGATCCTGGAACCAAGTCTATATGAAATTCGACTTGTCGTTGCGGAGGTAGTCCTGGCAGATCTTCAGGGAACACCTCAGGAAATTCCTTCACCACAGGGATGTCTTCGAGTTTTGGCTCCACAGCCTTCTTGTCTATAACGTGTGCTAGGAAAGCGACACATCCTTTCCTCAAGCCCTTCTGTGCCTTCATACAATTGATGATTCGAAGAGGCGCGTCTCGTTTTTCTCCATGCACGATGAGAGTTTCACCATTCGCTAAAGGGATGCGAACGATTTTCTCATGACAAATAACTTCAGCTTTGTTCTTGGACAACCAGTCCATCCCGACTACTACATCGAAGCTACCCAATTGAATAGGTAGGAGGTCGATGCTAAATCTTCGTTCACCAAGTTCTAGTGTGCAGCCTCTAACAACTTCGCCCGATTCAACAAGTTTACCGTTGGCTAGTTCTATGGAATAAGGAATTTCTAATCTACTAGATTCTATTCCAAGTATGCGTTTAAATTCCACAGACATGAAGCTATAATCGGCGCCAGTGTCAAATAATATGGATGCAAAGTGATTGTTAATGAGAAACGTACCGGTGACCACGTTAGGGTCCTCGCGTGCGTTCTTTGCTCCAATCACAAACGCTCTAGCCTGAGCATTGTTTCTCTCTGGGCAGTTCTTCATGAAATGATCATTGCTTCCACACTTGAAGCATCCTTGGTTCTGCCCTTTCCCGTTACCATTCTTGTTACCAGCACCGTTTCCACTTCGATTCTTTCCTATTCCCCAACAGTCTTCTGTTTGATGACCCAATTTACCACATTTGTCACACCTTGGAATGCGACAAGCTCCTTCATGATGATACTTACATTTTTGGCATCTAGGTATGGAGCCTTGGTATGCTTTGGTTGCATGGGTTTTCGCCGCCTGGGACGGGTTAGCGTCACGCTTCTTGTTGTTGAAACCCTTATTGTTACGAGTTGCTTGGTTCAAGTTTGCATGTTTTCTCTTTTTGTCACCGGACGACTCAGCATGTGTCTCGGTCTTCTCTGTTGGGTTCAGTGATAGCTTCTTCATACGAACACAATCTTCAGTAAGGCTGACAGCCAGAGTTACAGCCTCGGTGATTGTTTGTGGTTTGGCCGACGTCACCATGCCACGAAACTCTGAGGCCAGTCCCCAAATGTAGCGTTCCACACGCTTAAATTCAGGAGTCACCATGTAGGGAAGCACTCTTGACAGATCGTGGAACCTTCGAGTGTAACCATTGATGTCAGCACCTTCCATAGTCAAGTGCCAGAACTCTGTTTCCAGCCTTTGGAGTTCCGCACGAGAGCAGTACTTCTCTCTCATTCTTTCCTTCAGTTCCTCCCAAGTTAGGCCATAAGCGGCATCATCACCCAAAGTTTGGGCTTGCAGGTTCCACCAAGTCAGAGCTTCATCGACGAATAACCCAGTAGCAAAAGTGACTTGCTGATCCGCGGTACACTTGCTCATGCGGATAGTAGCTTCAGTCTTCTCCGTCCAGCGCACAAATGCTACTGCACCTCCTGTGCCATCATAGTTCATCGGCTTGCAGTCGAGGAACTGCTTGAAAGTGCAGCCTGGAATTGATTCACCAATTCACATGTGAGCAATCGAAGAAATAATGAAACAAGGACCGTTCATAAATTTCTCCATGCTTAGCAAATTGTCTTAAGATTACCTTGAGCTGCATTACCTCCAGATGAATCTCCGTTCCCATTACGTCTAGCGTTGCTTGGGCCACCACTGTCTTGAGTTCGGTTCGCCTCGTACTGGGCGATAGCAGCGGAGATCCTTTCCTCCAGTAGAGCGTTCAGCTCTTCAGCAGTTCTTGGCAGTGGGGGAGGAGGAGGTTGATCATCATTGCGAGCATTCACAGCTTTCCTGGGTGCCATGTTCTGACAGAACATAACACAACAGGGTTAATCATTTGTTTGATATCGTCACACTAGACAGTAGTATCATATATATTCACAGGTATATATACCACATAAGTGACATCAAACAATTATTACTCTAGCAGAGTACTTAGTAGGCTTGCACTGAGGGAATCTATACGTGACAAGACTTGCTGTGGGTTCTGTGCACTGAATTCCATAATTATGTATGCATCCATAATTACGTAACTCCTTGCACAGTCCGCACAGTTCGTTTCATCCTCATATTTCTTCCTTCAGATGGGCCATCGCTTTCAGGTAAAGTCACGTATACTTGTGACATTCTACTTCTAGTACATGCTAATTATCACACATAATTGCAAGTAATTTCTTAGTCAACGACAAGTGCTACTCAAGTGCACTCTAAGTCTCGTAGTGTCTTTTCTAGACTCATGTAGACAGTTTCAGGCAGTGGATGTCGCGGGACGTTTTATGCAATGAAAACTCTTTGAAAATTGTTTTCGTGAATGGATCCTAGAGATTGTAGACTAGACTCGAGAAGGAATCCTGGTTCACTACAATCGCAACTCTGATACCAATCTGTCACACCCCTTTCTGCGGCGGAAGCACGAGGTATGATCATGAAAGGTTCTCATTGCATACGAAGAGTAAACATGCTACATGCTCGTAAAATAACATCAAATACCATGATTTGATAACATAAGTTTAGCGTTTACATCGCTAGACATCTTAAAACATTGTCTTAAAAGTTTACAACTTTATTTAAAGTTAAACACAAGCGACATCCACGAGCATAAGCAAGACCGCGCGCACATCCATCCTAGTTACCTGAAATACATGTGAGTTTTTGGAAAAACGTCAACATAATGTTGGTGTGAATTCATGCTGTTTTGTATTTCACGTTTGTATACTTTGTATAAAAACATAGTTGTGAATAAATCAAGTTTTTCTTGAGTACTCCACGTACTTCAAGTTATATATCAATCTTCTTGAGTACCCCACGTACTTCAAGTTATATATCAATTTTCTTGAGTACCCCACGTACTTCAAGTTATATATTAATTTTCTTGAGTACCCCACGTACTTCAAGTTATATATCAATTCTAGTATGGTATGAATTTTATATGAATACAGTATTTCTGTAAATATCAGGATTGTTAATGGGTTGCAAAGCCATTAACATGTGACACGACATAGGAAGTCACAAAACCTAAGGCATTTAATTGGTTATCCAGAGACACAAAAGCACTACTCGATTCTTGCCCTCACCGAGAGTGTGGCTGCCAGGCACCCGTTAGATCTAACCTTTTGTTCTGCGGTCTAAGTATGTACACGATTAATGGTGCTTCTGTACCCTATTCGTGACACTATTTCTCACAACGCATCCTACTTGGTTCTCGTCCTCACCAAGCGCGTTTCTTTTTATCATTTCTCATAACGCATCCAACTTGGTTCTCGTCCTCACCAAGTGCGTTTCTTATTATCTTATATTTTGTCACACTTGGTTCTCGTTCTCACCAAGTGTACTTCTTGAATTTATATCATACCAATTATAAATATTGTACTTTTGTACATGTATTTCACCCCCGAAGTTATAAAAACTGAAAACAGTTAAAGAAAAGGGGGAGCATGAACTCACAACTTTGCGTTCCTTGCGTCGTAAACTTCATCGGATTTGCTTAATTAACGTCGTAACCTATACGCGTTTTCTTAACGTTAGTCACTAGACTTGTGTCGCACAAGTACAGTCACTCTCTTTTGTATATATTCTTGTGTTAAAAATATTCTATATTTTTAACTACGTATCTTACTTATATTATTTTCTCAAAAATAAATATAAGCTTTTTGTATTTTTGCACTTTGCACCCGAATTATGTATCTTGTACGTTGTATGTGTATTTCTATGTTTATACTCCTCATGAGTATTAAGTGTATTTTTAAGTCTTAATACACTAGCACGTATAACACATACTTTATACACTTAGCACAAAAGTTGGTGATAAAATAATATATATTTTTCTCTCAAAAATATACATACTTATATCCATTTTTATTCTTGAAGAAATCCTCATTTCTTATCACCAAAAATTAGGGAAACCTTGGTAATACCCTTAAATACATTTTTAGGGAATAAGTTTCTCAAAAACTTATATTTTCTAAGTGTCAAAATTTATAAAAATTTTGACAGAGTTTCCCCTAAAAATGGAGGTTTCCCATGTTTTCAAAACATGTGTTTATTTTCTTTTAGTTCATCAACAATCATCAACAACAATTATCAACAATAATTATCAACAATAATCACTACTTTCTCCATTTCATGAACTTGAATATTTACAAAAATGTGTAGTAACTTACTAGCACATTTAGTAAGTCTTGTGATCTTTAAAAATAAGTTTAATTTCTTAAAAAACTTTATTTTTAAAGAATATGAAGTTTCACAACTTCTAGTCAAGATTCACAAAAATATTTCTTTGTTGAACTTCCTTGTTACACAAGTGTTTACACACTTGTTTATTTACTAAAAATATTTTTAGTTCATGTAAGATCCGAGTTTTAAACAAGACTAATATTTTTGCTTGGTTCTTCCGAAAAACCACTTGTAGATCTTTAGATCTACTAGTTTAGAACTTCATTTCATAAGAAAAATTGTTTTTACACAAGTTCATGTTTAGTTTGTAGTAGTGTTTCATCATTTAACCCCTTTTCACACTTTAACAAACTCTATGCCATGATTCTTGAACATGACAATCCGGGTTAGATGATGATCCGAGCTACCACAACATAGATCGACACTAAATAATCACCACAAGACAAGTCTTACAAGTTTTACACAACATTATAGTTTTTATCCAACTTATTCATCAAATGATCAAGACTTTATGTAATGTTCTTGTGTGTTCTTGCTTTTTAACCAATAAACTTCTTATTAACCACTTTAATCATGAACAAGGAAGTGTTTTAGAGCACTTACTACTAGCACAAGGCTAGGGAAGTTCAAGAGTGCAAATGAGGTGGATAAAAGCAAATGGAGAAGGTCTTTCAAGTTCCGTTGCTTCCACACCTCCTAACTTAGCTTCTTACACCTTGGAGTCACCTTAGATTGCTTGATATGAGGCTTGCAATGGATGTGTGGGTGTGTATGGTTTGGGCCGTAGCCAAGAGAGGGAGGAGAAGGGGTTTGGGTGAGTTTGGGGTGATGAGTGATTCATAGGTTAGAACTTGTGGTCCTTATAAGTGTTCTTCCAACATTTAAGTGTCCTTTGGTTAATACGTCCCATATCAACATAACAAATCTAATTAAATAATCTAAACAAAATCTTGGTGAGTACTCCATGTCCCAACCGTCCATAAAGGGGGGGGGGGGGTTTCTAGTTGATTTTCAATTGCTAGTTACATAAACTAGTTAGTGTTTAAGTGTTAAGTTAGGGGTTTAGGTGTGTTATGAAATATATAGTGTGTTAGGGTGTTCAGGGACTCTAACTAACTCAAAAAAATAAAAATATTGCTTCTAGCAATATTTTGGTGTTCCGGGTATTATCCGGTTGTTCGGTTAGACACTGATTCGTTAAAGTGCTAAATTACACTTTTTAGTGTCTTTTAAGTACCTCTTTGGAACACTTTCAATTCCCAACACTTAGGGAAGTATTCTGGATAATAAAACGACATTTCTGCATAATATTTATATGTCTAAATGCTGATTAGAGCTGAATTGTATAAAATTCTGCACTTAAAGTGCGTTTCGGGTGCTTTTTAGTGCTTATTTTTGCTTTCGCAAGGTCTAAAAATTAAACCCTTACATGTACTCTTGGGTTTTAATGTACTTTTGTCGTCAGACCTACACCTAGGCCTGAATTATAATGTCTGACTGCTTTCTGCAGTTCTGTTGACACAGTGTGTCTTACCGGTGAGTTTACTATTATTTTTGACGCAACGCTCTCATTTATGCATAAAGCAATATTTTGTAGTATACAACGTGCATGAATTCACTTGTTTAATCATATGTTCAGACATTGCTGACAATTAAGCACATAATTGCAATCATTAAATAATGATTAAAGTGTACGGAAATTACCGGATTGTGCCAGTTGTCACAGATCGCTTATTGGTCCACTGCTCTGTCACTCATACTTTCTGTATTGTTCGAGGTTGCCCTGCGCTTCTTGTCCCCACGCGACCTGGGATAGACCTGTGCAGTCGGCGCAAGGTCAAGGAAGCTAGGTTTTTAGCTAAAGGAACTAAGTATCAGAATTCGTTCTATCTTGGTCTTCCCTCCGCGCGCGAGCTAGGATAGACCTGTGTAGTTGGCGCATGGTCAAGGAAGTCAACTCTTTGGTTTACTTTGGGTATGGCCCCGCGTGCGACCTGAGGTTTACTCGTATGGTCAGCGAGAGATTTGGGACCATACCCCTTTAATTCCCCAGTCCAGTTCTGCTTACATGTGCAAGGCAAGTGGTTGGAGCTCTAGACTAGAAATAAAGATTAAGTGTCTGCGCTTTGATCATGCTATTTGGGAATCATCGCGTGTACTTATGAGAAATTGAAGTCCCTACCCAACCAAGCATTCGGCAAACAAGTGTTAGTCACCACCGGTATGAGTGGTAAGTGGCCGAACGCTAGCACGAACGTCCCCATGCTTCTCTTGGATGGTTTTGGTAAGTTTTACTTCTTTATTATTGTCTTTCGTTTCCTTTTAAGGATTTCGCGGCAATGGTAGCTTATAAAGCTCCATTGATGTCACTTCGTAGAGATTGAGCTTTATCACCGAGTGTTCCCTGCCAATGTATGGGTTATGGGCGTGCGCCCCTTGTGTGACGAAGAGCTCTGGTATGAGTAGATTCATGACAACTTCATGTATCCCCCGACAAACGCGTTTGCTGCGCCGCCTACTGCAACCGAAGGTGCACACATACCGAATCCTAAGCCATGTAGGGCCATAACTCCTGCTGGAGAAGAAGTTGTATTGCTTTCCAGCGGGGAGTCTATAGCTTCTACACAACATTGGTTAAATTCACCCTCTTTTGCGTTTGTAGGTAGTCTATGCGAGTTGGGTGGTGATCTTGATGGCCAGAAGTCCAAGAGGCCAAGTAAGAAAAAAAAAGTGTGACCGTTGCTGAAGGGGCGTGCCCCATAAAACCAGAGGCGAGTGTTGCAGCTTTTGACGCTGCTTCACGCAAAGGTACGGCTCGCCCTCAACAATGAAGCTTAGACGATTTTGTTACTCAAAGTGATGGTCAAACTGAAGTGCTTAATATATGTCTAGAATCTTATTTGAGGTGTATGTGTATGCATAATCCTAGTCAGTGGCTTAAATGGTTGAGTTTAGCTGAATGGTTGTATAATACGACATACCATTCATCTATCAAAACCACCCCTTTTGAAGCCTTGTATGATTTTCCACGCCCATTGCATATTTTCTATATTGCTCATGATACCAAGGTTGCTGCAGTGGAGGTTTTACATAGAGATAGGGAAGCTATGATTAATCATTTGAAGCAATCATTAATGCAAGCGAGGCACCAAATGAAACAATATGCTGATACGTATCGTACTAAGAGAAGTTTTGATATTGGAGATTGGGTTTATCTTAAACTTAAGTTGTTTGTCCAGACTTCATTGAGGATTTGTAAACATTCCAAATTGGGACCTAGGTTTTTTGGTCCTTTTCTAATCATAGCTAAAATTGGCGCAGTTGCATACAAATTGGACTTACTTGAGAGTGCTCAGCTGTATCCAATGTTCCATGTTTCTTTGTTAAAAAAATCTCACGAGGAGAATGTGTCTGTCTTACCTTTGCTAACTGATCCGAGTTTTTTGCTGTAACATAGGGCTATAATCAACAAAAGAATTGTAAGGCGTTGATATAGCTCAGTTCGACAAGTGTTAATTCATTGGAATGACTTACCTGTTTCAGATGCTTCGTGGGAATTGAAGATGATTTCAAGATGAGGTTTCCAGAGTTCATTCTTGAGGACAAGAATGTTGTTTGGGGAGGGGAGTTATGTTACTATTTTTATATGTGTCTAAGTGTTAGTTTAGTAACATTGGAAAGTAGAAGGGTTAGAAGTGTTAAATGTGTAATAAGTTTGGTTAGTTGTAATAGTTGTTAGTATGGGCGGGAAAATCAGTTGTAATAAATTATATGTAAGGTCATGAAGTAGCTTGGTTTGTGTGATCTTCTTCTCTGTCGTTCTTTCTCACTTTCGAAGCTAACACAATTGTGCATACGTAGGAGCTTTTAGATTTAATGGTCAAATGTGAAGCCCTAGTTGATAAGTGTTAATTGGAATAAAATGTTTGTTTCATGTTATCATAAATTAGCGAAAAATAGTAGTTGATTATACATCTATCATGTGAATATGTATTGTAGGTGGCTGACAACTACCACAAACCAGATTTGAAGAAAGCAGCCTTTGCAAGACTTAGTGTTGTGAACAAGAGCTTGAAGGTTTCAAAGTCTAGTGTTAAGAATAAGAACAAACATGCTTCAAGGGATTATGGTAGCAAATGAAAGGAAAAGGTGAGTTGAAATCTATTTTTCATAAATTTTCATGAATTTATGTCTAAACTCTCTAAATCAACTTAATGTCTGTCTGTGTAATGCTTTTTTTACCCTCACGTGTCTTATTGTTAGGGTTTTTGTATTGTAACACAAGAAAAAATTGAGGTTACGGTTTGTGTTTCGTCGATCTTTGAATTAATTTTATTGACTTAGGGCTTGGTTTTCACATCTAGATCAACAGGAGATTGCAGAGGAGGTGGTATATACTTCAACTATCTTCGCATCCTTCTTACTTCATCGCAAGTTTTCAAGGTTGATTGCTTCAATCGTCACTGATTTCCGGCCACAATTTTTAGACGAAGTGATACAAGAGTAATGGCGTTGGCGGTACCACTACACAAATCACAAGTGATACAATTTTCTGCACTAATGTTTGTGAGTTTTCCTGATCGTTGTTTTGGTTTGACAAGCGTTTAGTATTCTCCCATTAAACTGTTGACCCAAATACTCTATGTGCTGCCGAGGAGGAAGAGTAATGCTCCAATTTGTTTGCTATTCATGTTCGCACATGCTCATTGTATCCGGAAAGGTATCATTAAATCTTCTTGCATTCCTTTTTTTTTTTTTTTTTTTTTTTTTTGTGTGTGTGATCAATGACTAAGCGGTATGCCCTGATGCATTGCATGTATTTTACATCACTAATTTCAGCCTACAATTCTTGGCAGTTTGCCTTATGTAAGTTGGAGGGCTTATGTTATTACAGGTAATGAATGAAAAATTGATCTAATAGTTCACTACTTCTTTCTCTTTTTTATGTGACATTAATAATCAGCAGAGTTAGAAATTTTAACTAGCAAATTTGTAGTATATTTTGAAAATGTTGGTATTATTTGGGTTATAATGATGGATAAGGTGTCTTGAAGAAACTCTTCTTTGGCACTGTTTTCTTCATTTAGGTCACTTCCAGACATATTTTACATTTTTATTATTTTAGTTGTATATGACGGCAGACCGATCATCAATCCTTCTGCTGTGGTTGTACGGAGCAAGGCGCACCGGCCGCAACACGCAACTTGAATACCAAACCAAACTGACGCGCAGGTTGCACCGCGCGCCCGCTGCAACGCCTGGCACTGAACCAAACCGATATCCCACGAAATCGAATGAATGGATTAGTTGCAATCATTATACCTGATTAGGTATTTACTATCATAGTTAATGATTCAACCCTGGTAATAATGGTTTCAAGTCGTATATTATTGTCAAAATTCATTATTATACAATACATCATAGGTCTGAACTGATAAACCTTTTAACTTTTCTTTCAATTATCATTACGTTATTTCATAGTAACGGGTCAGATTGCAGGTTACGTTATACTGCTTGTAGCTACTATTTTACAACAAAGTGAGGTCAGGATGAGGTGTAACGGGTCAATATTGTCAACACATGATTATGGTAACCACCTATATGTGTCCATTTAATATTACTGATTTGAGCAAGTCGGGTCGGATTATCGCATAGAGGAATCTCTTTGACTGATGTTTCCTGCCCTAGGTGCAGTCTTGGTAACGAAGATTCTAATCATATTTTTATTAATTGTCTCTGGGCTAGAAGCATATGGTGGAATGTGCTCACGTGGGTTCGGATTCGATTCCCTGAGCAATGTGACTCGATAGTTGATTTCATGAATTACATAAAAGAATCGCCCGGTGGAAAGGTTTGGAAGAACCTGATTCGTACTATAGTTATGGCTACGATTTGGAGGATTTGGAGCGCCAGAAACGCAAAAGTATTTGAGGACAAGTTCATTCCGATAATGAAGACCGTTGAGCTCGTGAAAGAAGACTCTTTCCTTTGGATTAGCAATCGTTCAAATCTTAAACAGCCTACTTGGAGCAATTGGAGGTGTTTTGATTTAGTTGGCATTGTATGATGTGTTTTCCTTGTTTGGTTTCTTTTCTTTTCTTTTAGTTTGTTCGTTGTATTTCAGCTTCTTGCTGGCTCTTTATATGCATATATAAAGTGATTGTGCCGTTAAAAAAAAATATTACTGATTTGAGGCATGATTGTAAAGTGCTTTTTTGTGAATGATGCGACATCTTGAACAACATTTATTCATGACTTTAACTTTATGGGTTAGTTTTATATGTTTTTGGGTGAAAGATCTGGTCTCTTTGGTGAATTGTTGCCAGTTGTTAAATACATTTTATTGCCTATTTGTGTTGTTTCGCTTATATTTTTAGATATCAAATTGAATATCTTACGAATTTACATCGAGATAGTTGGTAAACGGGCAACAAGCTGCGCTGCTATCCCTTTTTTAATAGCAAAACTAAGTCTTTTAAAAACTACAACCATAGATCTCGGGGTCATAACATTACTATGCATGACCCTTTGAACTTGAGTAAGTAGGTCCACGGCCTCTGGCGCCAGAAAACCAAAAGTATCAAAAGCAAATGGGATAAACACGTGCTGGTTGTCAAGGCATGCTTTCTCATGTTTGGTCATTTACTTGAAGTAACCTTTAAAGCAACCTGACCCACTGTGAAAGTACTACCCCCTAAGCCTACAAGCGGGGAAACCCCTGTTAGATCCACACAGGCATGTTTTCCTCCTACCCATCCAAAGACCAAAATGTCGGTTGGTCGAAGGGTAGATCTCCCTTCCAACGGGTCAGTTAAGAAATTAACGGGTGCCTCTTTCTTCGCAGAAATACCAGTGCGCCTGAATATGTCAAAAAGGATATCCATAACCAAATCATGTCGGTATTTGAACCCCAAGAGCTCTCTACAATGAACTGCATGCTCCCTAAAAGAATCCAAACACGCCTTATCACAAACAGGGCATACCTCATCAACTGCTAATAAAGGAATCATTAAGAATAGTATGGTACTCCACCGGCGACATATGGTGACCTAACCCATCTATAGGTATACCAAGAAGAAAATCTCGTGCATGTGGTGCTCGTAGACACTCAAAAATGGTTTTTTGTCTAATGGTCAAGTCAAACTGACTTTGATGTCGTGAACAATTTTACTAAAAAAAGCACTCGCCAATACATGTTGGGCTTTAGGGGGCGGTGTCCATATTAGTGAAACCGCTGAAGTCAAAGCTTGGAATTGTATCACGAAGACAAGCCAAAGCACAAACATAATCCGAATCCATACCACATATACCACTGTCTCTTAAAATGTGGTCCTGTAGCACCGACGATTGGGCCCTCGAGGCCACAAAAACATAGGATAAAGCCTCTACAACTGAATGCAACCCCAAGCCTCCAAACCTAATACATAAGGAAGCAAGTCGCCACTGGAAGTCTCCAAAGAAAGGACCTCCACAAACCACTAATTCCTCAATCACCTCACGCAAACCTTCGTAAAAGAACAACTCTGCATCTTCCATGTGTAGAGGTTGACATGTCCTCAAGCCAAAGAAAAGTTTGGCAATGTCAATACAGGATCGAAGAAAGAGTAGTTCACTCTGCGGGTCACGTAATTTGGGACGCATCAAATCTACCGCCTTAGCAGCTCTTTTCTTTGCCAACACACTAATAAAGCTTGCATTTCTACTAACGCCCCCCCCCCCCCCCCCAAAAAAAAAAGCTTCACCCCCACTAATTGCCCCCCGATGTCCGTAGGAAATAACCCTCACGAAACTTGCTACCATCACAAGAAGGCCAAAATAGCTCAGTTTTCTTAATATTAAGTTCAAAACCCAATGTTAGGCTCGTCACCTTAATGATGTCCAACACTTTAGCCACCTCTTCTGAACCTCCAATGACAATCCCATCGTCAAGATACCAAGCATGAAGGAGAAGCTTTCATTTATCTCTAATCTGATGCACAAGGGGGGTGCAAAACAAGAGCGAAAATAAGTGGTCCGAATGGGTCCCCTTGCTGAACTCCCATGGAAGACCAAATGTGCTCATCTCCAAGATACAATCTTGCCGGTTGCCCGTATAGAAATTCTACTGTCACACCTCGGATTTCCACGTATTACCGGTGGCCCGGTAGGGGAGTATCGTGACGTGGTTGGTAACATAATAGTCAAACAACACAATATTTAAATGCACAGCGGAAGCAAAGTATAGATTCATTTCAACCAAACGATATTGTAATATTAAGTATCACAAATAGTTGAATATAAATCCACAGGTAGATCAAAATAAAAGGAAACAATGTTCAACAGTCTATGACATCCAAGCTTGTGAGACTTATAGTGGATGCTAGGAGAGAAGCCAGCCTATTACGCTTAGTACCTGCACTTAACCTTTTTGAGAAAATACGTCAGTTTACACTGGTAAATACAATCAACCGACTCATTTTGAAAAGAGTTTAAGAAAAAGAATTTAAGGCACAAGGCACAAATAATATTTTATAACTTGGGATAATTGTTAGAATATAATACTTGTAAAGGATTTACATGTTTCTTATGCGTTCAGTAGCCCGGATCGAGCCGGGTTAAAGATCAATAGACACACCACATTATGTATATGAGACACCGACGGGCGTACGCCTACGCCCCGTGCTTAGGTCGTGGCCATTTCGTAAAATGATGCCAGGGATATCCGGGACATGGTCATTAACCCCCCAAAGGCTTTAAGCAACAAAACAATTTAAATGAGACATCTCAATACTTTAACCATAATACAATTAAAGATTCAATGCCCGACCAAGCAGTATTTTATATACCGTACCCCAAGCCCGTATAGGGAAAATAAGT
This sequence comes from Helianthus tuberosus, assembly GCA_030545235.1. Classification (NCBI taxonomy): domain Eukaryota; kingdom Viridiplantae; phylum Streptophyta; class Magnoliopsida; order Asterales; family Asteraceae; genus Helianthus; species Helianthus tuberosus. The sequence continues at coordinate 24,273 of JARYGA010027434.1, forward strand.
TAAAAGTATTTACCTGAGCAAGTATAAATCAAAATCAGGGAGTGCAAGTATCTTTTACTGGTTCTCCTAATCTGGAACGAAGGTTTATAATAACCTATTAGAATCCTAACGGGTCTTTAGTTAAGCTTAAGCTTAGACCAGTTAGTTTTAAAGATACGGTTCGAACGCACGATTAAGCGAAGACCGGATAGAATGTGATTTAGACCCGACAAGTTTGAAGACTTGCTTAATATGGGTATATTATACACATTCTGGATCTTGAGATAAAACCGATAAGGTTTGACCCGTTTCGGCTAATTTATGTAAACTAGTTACATAAACCGAACCGAACGCGCATGAAGCGTAACGGGTAACCATAAGAGTCCTAAACAAGTTTCCTAAGTTAACATGCCTTAAATATGTTGTGATATCAGTATGATACCTTCCATTATGCCCAAAACGAGTTTAATCTCATATTAAGCCCCGTAGGGGTATTTTGGTCATTTTAAAGATTATAAAAGGGATCAATTAAGCTTCTGTGATCCGGGTCTGAATAAATCAGTAAAATAGTTTATTTTAACAGGTTATAATATTTGGTTATAACTCTTATATGCCAAAATAGTTTTAAACCCAAACTATGCGTATAATACGCGTATAAAGCCGTTTAAGCGGCGTACGTTTTAAAATAGGATTCTGAGTTTTCTGATTAGTTAAACAGATTCAAAACACTTCATTTATTATTTAAAATCAGTAGCAATTGGATTGGCATCAAAAGGATTTGTAAAACTCGTTTTATGGCCTAAAAGGGCATATTCGGTATTTACCGAATCAAGGCACTAATCCTAGCTTATGATCAGTTTAAAAATAATTAAAAATCTTCAAAAATCCCAAAATATTATATTACATCAGTGGGTAAAAGGTTTGGTGTCAAAAATGGGGTTTAGATAGGCTTTACGCTAATGACGCCGTTTAATTATTAAGAAGCGTTCTAATTACGTCATTAAGCATAACTCCTAATCTAGACCTCCGACTGATGTGAAAATTTAGGGACATGTTTTATAATCAGTAACAAAGATTATTGTACTTTCATATTTCCAAAATTCTCTTGGTATGGTCATAAGGGCATTATGGTCCATATTTAAGTACTTAACGGAAACATCGGACAATTAAGGATTTAAGTGGTATAAACGCAGAGCGTTATACAAACATGTAACTAGGTCCTAATGGAACTTTAAGGCATGTCTAAACCTATCTAAACCGGGTCAGAACTGAAGTCAAAGCAAAAGTCAAACTTTTGCGTCTTTCGGTTCCGAATCGGTTCAAAACAGAGAGTTGTCGAATCAAACAAGCTTAGACAAGTTCTTATGCTTATTATCAGGTTATATGAATGATAAAATAGGTTATACGCCTTTTACATCGTTAATCATGCGTTAAATCGAATATTACATTTCTGTTGACTTTTTCTAAACATCTTTGACTCGACAAATGACCTAGTTAGGATGGGAATCAGTGGGTGCCCTTTTAAGGGTTTAAAGCCCACATAATTACCAACTTATAACTACCTTAAGTTTGCCTAATCGCTGGACCGTTAGCGATTAATCGCTAAGTCAAACCGTAATTACGACGGTTTGACTTTTAAGCTAAATACTAAGCTAAACTCAATTAAAGAAAGTTAAGCATACTTACACGTGTCTAATGAACGATTTATGATGCTTGGGATCTGCCTTTATGCTCCAGAAATGATCAGGAAGTGTGGTTGCAATGTTGCAACATTATGAGCTTTATATATGAACTTTGATCTTCATAGATTGTTGCCATGCAAGGCTACCAATGCTCAAGGATGAATACATGTGTCCCCTATAGCCTCAAAACCATAATAGGAAGCCCATTGTATTGCAACAAGTCGATCTAAGTCGGGTAAGGGAAAAAACAGGCAGCTTCCTGTTGTTTCTGCAGCTGGCAGTCACACGCGGCCCGCGTAAAGATCTTCATGATCATACGCGGCCCGCCTTAGTCTCCGGATCAGGTTACAAAACTTTCTTTTATTGCATTTTTGGTCCCTGGTCCTCCTAAACGTCGCTTTCACTTGTATTCTTGCATTATGAGGCTTTAAAATTGACATTTAGGGGCTTTAAGGCTTATACCATCTTTGTCAAGTCCTCGGGTAACTTTGTAATCACCCGAAAAACCCTAATTTTCAATGTTGACGATTCTAACCCTCACACACGAATTATATCATAACTTTCTCATACGATAACGAAACTTGGTGATATTTTTGTGGTGTATTCTAGTGAGCATAATTAATCGTTACAAGGCTTCGGGTTTGCTAAAAGGTCACTCAGAGGTATATCTTAAACATGTTGACACTTTTAACCCCTGTAGTTTGTAATCTCTCACTTTCTTTCACAATTCGCTTCGTATGATCCATGATCCATTCGTTTAAGGTTATAAACATCATGTAGGGTTATTGTAAAGTATATTTATTCATTGTTGACACTTTGAACCCTTATATTTACATAGTTTCATTATTTGTCAACTTTAGTCCTTCAAGAACATTCTTTCACACGTTCAAACCTATGACACGTGTCAACACATCATAGGACGTAAATTTTCGAGGTGTTACATCTACCCACAAAGAAATAGAAGGGCACCTCATCCTGACCTCACACTACTACAAAACAGATTTTTAGACGGGGTGATATGGGTTTTAAGACGGTGTTTTCAACACCGTCTTAAAGTACACCGGTTTAAAATCAAGTCTTATTAGACGGTGTTCCATTTTAACACCGGCTTAAACTTGATGAACACCGGCTTAAACTTGATGAACACCGTCTTTTAATATCTCAAATATTAATTAAAACAAATATTTTTTAACACCGTCTTATAAACATTTACAAAAAAATGTTTTCCAGAAATACATCAAGCTTACCAATGGAACATTTTCAAATCAAATCAAAATTCCATTTTACTGCTATATCCAATTTTCCCCAAGACATACCAAACTACTGATGTATACATATATACACATAAACGTTAACTAGTTCGAATTTTTGTTTAAGTCAAACATAAAACAACCAATTAAATGAAACCTTGGATGGTAACATACTTGGGATCAGTCTGGACCAAGAAATGGAAAATCTAAAAGCTTCCAAACTTGCGTCTGCCATAAGTTCAATGTCTTCCTGCATATTTTAAATAAGTCAGACTCGAGCAAAATATATTAAGTTGGGATGCACTCTAGTAAACTATCAGTTATTCAAACTTATTGCATTATGCTATTCCACATTATCGGGACAATACCATATACGCCATATTGCATTATGCTATATATTGAGCATGATAATAAGAGGTATTTAAGATAAAAAAAGATGGCTAAGAAATTGTTTTATATTTCTATGTGCCAATTACATCAAACGTACATGTTTATATAGCCAATACTAAAGACTAGAAAAAGGAAATACAATCAACTGCATTGAAAGAATTGGCTGTCGATAGGCTGTATTAGTGGCTGAATTGGTGGATCTTATGCAACAAAAGTCAATGGTTTATATTAGGAAATGATGGAAACTGATCCTAATCATATATTTTTAACATTCCCCCTCAAGTTGAGTAGTGGGATTTTCGATACTCAACTTGCAGAGACAGTGATTGAAGATTTTGCCATTGACAGCTTTTGTTAGAATATCTGCAAGTTGAACTCCTGAGCGGACAAACAGAAGGTCAATAATCCCTGTTTCAAGTTTTTCTTTGATGAAATGGCGATCTACTTCAATATGTTTTGTGCGATCATGCTGGACTGGATTCTCTGAGATTGGAATAGCTGCTTTGTTATCACACACAATTTTACTAGATAGATTTGGAGGATATCCGATTTCTGTCAAGAGTTTCCGTATCTATAGTATCTCTGCTAGACCGCGTGATATGCTTCGAAATTCTGCCTCTGCACTTGAGAGCGCCACCACCTTTTGTTTCTTGCTTCTCCATGTGACAAGATTTCCACCGACGAGAGTAAAGTACCCAGATGTTGATCTCTGGTTTCCTTTATCTCCTGCCCAGTCTGCATCGGTATACACTTGGGTTTTAAGGTGATCATTTTTCTTAAAAAACACTCCATGACAGGTGTTCCTTTGAGATACCTAATAATTCTCCATACCGCTTCCATATGGGCACTTTGAGGTTGATGCATGAATTGACTTACGACTCCCACTGTGTAGGCAATGTCAGGTCGGGTATGTGAGAGATAGATTAGTTTCCCCACTATTCGTTGATACCTCTCCTTGTCCGCTAGCTTAGCATTTTCCTCCATATAGAGCTTCTGGTTTGCCATCATAGGGGGATCCACAGGTTTGCAATCAATCATCCATGTTTCTGCCAGCAGATCAAGAACATATTTCTTTTGACAAATGAAAATCCCTCGTCTGGACCTCATGACTTCAATTCCAAGGAAATACTTAAGTCTCCCCAGATCCTTCATTTCAAATTCTTTGAATAGATTAACTTTTAGTCTTGCCATCTCTTCTTCATCATTACATGTGATTATCATATCATCGACATAAATAGTTAGGCATGTTGTGAGTCCGTTCCTTTGTTTAAGGAACATAGTATGATCTGAGTTACTTTGTTTGAAGCCATAGTTTTTCATGGCTAACGTAAATCTGCCAAACCAGGCACGTGGAGATTGTTTTAATCCGTATAAGGATTTTTTTAAGTGACACAATTCTCTAGGATCAGATTTCTTCACGAGACCCGGAGGTACTTCCATGTAGACTTCTTCTTTGAGCTCTCCATGTAAAAAGGCATTTTTTTACGTCAAATTGAAGGAGAGGCCAATCTTTGTTTGCAGCTACAGAAAACAATACCCTGATTGTGTCAATTTTGGCCACTGGAGAAAAAGTCTCAGAATAATCAATCACGTATGTTTGAGTGTACCCCTTTGCTACCAACCGGGCTTTGTGTCTTTCGATAGTTCCATCTGGCTTTTACTTTATAGTGAAGACCCATCGGCACCCTACTGGTTTTTTTCCAGGAGGAAGGGTACATTTTTCCCACGTGTCATTCTTAATGAGAGCTTCCATTTCGACTTCCATCGCTTCTTTCCATTCCTTAGACTCATGACGGATTGTGTTTCCGTTCTGACCGGAGACCTTTGGAGACGAGACCCATCCCAATGGAATCTCCGGTTGAGTTCAGACCCGTCGCTGCCCCGAATATACTTTGGTGTGTCGTTTCTTTTCGGACAGCCGCATATGCGGCTTCGGTGGATGGTAATGGATCCCACCGGAGAATCTCCCGTTTAAGGGAGTCATATTTTCTATCAAGAGCATTGAGAAACTGAAACAATTTGTTTTCTGACTTGAGTTTGTTGTACGCGACAATGTCAGCCGAGCATGTCATTGGATTTGGGTCTCGCCGTTCGATCTCTCCCCAGATACCCTGCATTACAATCCAGAATTCCTCTAATGGTAAGCCGTTTTGCTTGAACTCATTTGCTTTGACGTGGAGATCGAAGGTTTGAAGCTTGTCTTTGCCACTGCTATATGTAACTGTATGTGCGTCCCATAGCATTTTCGCTGTTGGGAACTCTGTAAGGTTACTGGCAAGGTTCGGTTCGATATTTTGAATCAGCCAGGAGAAGACGATTAAATCATCTTGCTCCCACTGCTCATTAACAGGGTCTGGTGGGTTCTGGGTAAGATTGTTTAATAGCGTTTTTTATTTCCCCCTATGGCGACTTGTATCATCCGAGCCCATAGAGGGTAGTTTTGGCTTGTGAGGTTCAGGCTGATTTTTAGGCTATCGGACGGGTTCGGTTTTGGGTTCTGGGTTTGAGATTGAACTCCATTTTTAAGGAGGTTGGCTATTTGAATAGCTAGGTTATTGTTGTCTTCTTCCGACATTGTGCCTGGTAGGTGATGAGTATTGAAAGGTTTAGATCATAAACACTGCTCTGATACCATATTGAGCATGATAATCAGAGGTATTTAAGATAAAAAGAGATGGCTAAGAAATTGTTTTGTATTTTTGTGTGTCAATTACATCAAACGTACATGTTTATATAGCCAATACTAAAGACTAGAAAAAGGAAATACAATCAACTGCATTGAAAGAATTGGCTGTCGATAGGCTGTATTAGTGGCTGAATTGGTGGATCTTGTGCAGCAAGAGTCAATGGTTTATATTAGGAAATGATGGAAACTGATCCTAATCATATATTTTTAACACTATACTCATGATCAAATCAGTTAAAAACTCGAACAAGTCGTTTAGGCCCGCGAGTATAAACGAGCCCAAATATATAGGGTTGAGCTGAGCCGAGTTTGAGCTTCATAAAACTACGACGAGCCGAGCTCGAGACTAGCTCGGGCTCGGCCCGGCTCGTTTACACCTCTTACAGAAATGAGTTATACAAATTCATGATATTTAGCCACTTACAAAACTGACACCTCTTACAGAAATGAGTTAAGTGTGTTTGTAACAAAATAACGAGTCATATGATAGATATGTAATGGAAAGATGCTTGTTTCTCTAATTGAAATAAGTATATTTCATAAACTGAAGTCAACAACCTAAGGGATTCAACTTACCTAGAAGAATCATCAATTGCACTATAAAAGTGCTCTTTAGTGCTTTCCACTGTATTAAAGATATTCATAATCTGCACAATTTTAACTGCTAATGTAAGGTATAATGCAAATAATCAACCACTAATAACATATAAATGCTGATGTGGAACCACACCTTGGCTTTTGCATCCAGATATTCCTGCTCAATATTTCCACTTTGCTTGATATCATGCAAAAATTCTTCATCTGGAACGATTATATACTGATACCTACAATAGAACAAACTCTAGTAAATTTAATATATGTTATAAATAAACGAGTAAAATGTCATTTTCATCCCTGAGGTTTGGCTAGATTGAATTGCCCTTTAAGTTAACAAAAAGACAGAAATACCTGTGACTTAACGGAGAAAAATGGATGGAGTTAACGAGCCAGATGAAAATGGCAAGATTTCAAACCTTTTGAACCCAAATACGAAAAAACAAACCTTTGGACGAAAGTCGAAAACTGACCAAACGCCAGGGACAAAAATGGCATTTTACTCTAGATAAAATGATTTTGTGCGTTTTGGAATATTTAGTGTACAAATGCAACTTATAAGATGACTTTCACCAATGCATCATAATTCTTATTAGGACACTTTTAATGTATAAAGGGAGTATAATGAAGTATGAAGCAATCACAATGTACCCTTTCAAGCTCTGTAGCAGCTTCCTCAAATTGGCAATAGCAGGCTCCAAGTGATCCTAATAAGATTCATAGTTACAAAAGCAACTAGATGAAAATAAATAAATAAATAAAGTGATTATAATTTATGATAAGATTTAAAGTACCTTGTATGAAGATAAAAAATTAGCAACCACATTTACAGTGTATGCTTCATGGTTCTGCAATTGATCACTTAAACATGCAAGAATAAATTATTATCATAAAGTTTGTCACATGATAAATCTAAAACAGTAAAAAATGTCACTACTAGAAAATACACATTTCTTGACGCACATTGTGTGTCATAAAACGGTAATTATGACACGCAAAAGCGTGTCGTTGATTGATGAGTCATAAAATTAACATGACATGCATTTGTGTGTCATGTTTTTATGACACACATTTAAGCAGTTTCTAGCAACCCGTTTCATGCAAGTCTTTTAAAGAAAACAGAAGTCATTTATAAATTATAAATTATAACAAAACACTTCAAATACTACTATAGAAAAGGAAATTATACCAGCTCACCATGACATATAAAATAAAGTTGTTCAACTGCATTGCCTTGTTCCATGATTACTTCCCATGAGAGAAAAAAAACTTCACATGCACCTTAGTTATCTGCAACAAGATTAGTTTATTGAGATATTACTTCATCATTAAAGCAAAGAGAATCTAAAACATTAAATATTATGAATATTATCATGGAAAAAAAGATAAAATATACATAACAAATCATAGTATTAGTGACTTGTGAATATTAACAAAAAGATACTAACAGTGATGCTATAAGTCTGGATTAAGTGAGCTATAAATTTTTTATGACTTGGAATATGTGATGCCTTCTCATGTGTGAGATTTTAGTTTAACAATTGGTTGTATATTAAGTAGTGTATCCAAGGAAGTAGTAGCTCAGCAAATAATGATAAATAGAAGTGGAAATATGGGTCGGGTCGGGCCAGCCCATGTTGGAATGATGGTTGTTACATGGTAGAGTTAAGGTAGGCGTAAAGACAAAGCCCGTCAGCATAGTGATGTGTGTCGCTGGCAGCACATGAAGATCAGCTATTATTTCATCTTTATTGGCTTCAGCATTGCAAAGAATCATGCTAGAAGCACTAGCACGTGCAGCCACTATGCCCTTGTCAAGCCGACCCATATTGCCTCACCTTAAGCACAACAAAATCTTCCCTTCAACCTTCTTCGGGTCAAGCGCACCTTGAGCACAAAGCGTCCGAAACACATATATATAAAATACACAATCAATATTAATATACAAAACAACGAGCAACCATAGTTATTAAAGGCGTGAGGCGCACTCAGGGCGATTTGTTGGGCCCGGGGCTTTATTTCCGCCAAGGCACGTCTGGGCGCTCGCATTAATAACTATGACCTGAAGCATAGTTATTAAAGGCGCGAGGCGCACTCAGGGCGATTTGTTGGCCCCGGGGCTTTATTTGCGCCTAGGCACGCCTGGGCGCTCGCTTTAATAACTATGCGAGCAACTAAGAAAATTTTTAAGAAAAGGAAAAAAAAACCTTACGCACTTATCATCGATGCGTTTTCAGCTTTAGCATTAGCAACATTAATTAGAGGATAAAATCTAGAATGTGATAAAGGGTTGGACATTCTTAATCCCTGTTATTATATGACACAACAAAGGAACTAATAGTTAAAACTAGATGTTTATATGTCAAAAGGAAAACAAGCTAACTGGTAAACTATTAGAGTATGTATGTAAATGTTTTAACCATAAGTTAAACAAAACCACGGTTTCATAACTCAATCACAAAAACAATAAATTCCCACAAATCCACAAAAATCAATGACGAATCTAGGTCAAAAACGGAAAATTTACCGAGATAAAAGGGGCTGATTCTGAGGCCGGGATAAAGATCGAGAACGATGACACCCATGGCTGCCCTCGCACCTTCTACAGGGTCTCTGCAACATAATAATATGGGAAAATTACCAAATTAGCCAAGAATAAACTTTGACCACCAAATTAGCCATTTGATGCCTCCTTGGAGCAGGGCATCACGGATTCAAATGTACGGGATGCCTCTTTCAAGACCCCTCATGCATCTTTAAATATGGAAGTGACACGTGTCTCAATGATTAGGTAGACTCCTCCAATGCCCCTCAACAGACTCATCCAATGCCTCAGCAGACTCTTCCAATGCCCCTCAACAGACTCTTCCAATGCCTCAGGCATGAGTTAAAATTTTATGTGGGACCTACCACCCACTTCATCTTCACCACCGCCACCACCACCGCCGCCACCACCACCACCGCCGCCGCCGCCACCACCGCTTGTTATC
>JARYGA010027435.1:0-29503 GCA_030545235.1 Helianthus tuberosus
AAATTTTTCTTCGAACACTCACCAACTTCATAAATCGAATTTTCAAAAATTTTGAAGTTTTCAGTTGGTGGTTTAACATCGACAACCTTCTCTTTGAGTTTTTCAGAAACTCCCTGTTTTGTCTTGATATTCTTCGAACAATTCCATGCAATGTGACCAGCTTCATTGCATTTGAAACAGGTTCGAGTCTCTTTTGGATGAAACACTCCAGTTCCATTCCTTTTCTTCTCAGCAAGAAACTCCTGATTTGATTGTTTCCAGAACGGTTTCTTCTGTTCATCCTCAGCACTTCCACCTGAAACAAATTCTGTTTTTGTTTTAGAATTTTTCTCATTTTTATAATTTTTAGGTGGAATAAATCCTAAACCTTTCTTTTTGTAGCTACTATTATGGTTTGATTTCTTTTGAAAACCAGAACCAGAATTGTAACCCTTTTTCTTGTTTAATCGTTGTTGTACTCTTGAAGTGTATTTTTTAGGTTTTTCCGTAAGATTTAAATCTTTTATTTCAGAAATATCAATTTCTGTCATTTTGAAAACCTTTTTGATCATGTCAAAACGAACACTTCTTATTGGAAATTCTTTGTCATAATATAATTTGTCCGAATCATTTAAAGTGTATGCAACTTCAAATGTTTCATCATCCAAATTTGCTTTCGATAACAAAAATTCTTTACTATAAGACCGTTTGACCGACGACTTTGAACTGTTGACTGACGAATTTGACCCTCCAGACTCAGACTTTGACTCGGATTCCTCCTCAGTATCCAACACCTGATCGACCACCTTTTTTATTAACTCAGACTCATGATCAGTATCGGACGAGGTAAACGTGACATCAATATTATCTGGTAAAACGTCAGTTGTGTCGGTTTTTAGCTTTATATTGACTGCTTTTTCAAGTTGCTCCTCGTTTGGTTTTCTAGGAGAATACCCTTCCCAAATTGGAGGCGGACACTTGTTATAGCTAACAGTCGGTTTCTTACCAGTATCCTTCATCTTTGGCTTCTCATCTTGAAAAACTTCCATACCTGCAACAGTCGGATAAATTCTATCAATAAGATAATCAGAACTAGAATAACTCTGCAATAATCGTCTGATTCTCTCATTTTCAATTCTCTCGGTCTCCAACTCTTGCTTCCACTTTGCACTCTCTTCGATGTAGAAGTTAATAGCTTTTTGCTTCGTCATCAATGTTGCATTCATCATCGTCAAAGCATTTTCTCTTTCAGAGTTTGTCTTTTGAAGACCAGTTACTGTTCTGTTCAATACATCATATGATTCTTTCACGTAGTTAAGATTGAATAGTAATTGTTCCTTCAACTTCTCAAACTCTGCCATTTTCTCATCTTTTGCTGCACATTCTTTGCAAGTCTCCAAACACTTCAAACATGGCTTGATAACTTCAACAATCTTTTCAACTTCAATAATTTTCTCAACTTCAACTAATTTCTTATCTTTAGTCACCTTTTCTGGTTTAGTAATCTTCTCAGCAACACTTTCAGTCTCCATTTCCTTTTGTTCTTTTGCAGCTCGTTTTTCTTTCAGCTTCTCCATGCGATCTGCAAAATAGAAATGAAAACTTTCAGGAGATAGATGAGATTTAGCAATATTAATATGTTTTTCTTCCTCATCATCACTGCTGCTGTCATCAGTTGGTGACTGATCAAACTGTACAGATTTTTCAGAATTATCATCCGATGAACTAGAATCAGATGGTGTTTGATCAAAAACAATTTCTTTTTCTGAACTGTCATCTGAGCTTTGTAAGCTTTCATCTGCACTCTGTGAGCTTTCATCTGATGCAACAGACTTTACAGTTTCACCAATAGATTTCATCCATGCAGTAAACATATCAGGTTCTTTCACTATTTTTGCAATAAAAGCTTTAAAATCTCCTTTTTCGTCTACAAACATATCCCAGCTAAAGCCTTCAGGTAGCCTCTCATCATCTTGATCGACTATGCATGCTTTGCTATCAGGAGATATATAATTGTTCCAGTTAAAATCCACCATGCACGCTCTTTTTGAATCCTCGATTCTTCTACCATGAGCCACCTGTGGTTCTTGTTGTTGACCAACTTGCTGGTAAATGGCTTTCCGATAGTAATCGTCTTTTCCAAACGGATTCTGAGCTCCACTCGCTTCCCTGTTCTTGCATTCCCGTTTGAAATGGCCTTTCTCCCTGCATCGAAAACAAATAACTTTAGATTTATCAAAACCTAAAGTAGAAACGTGTGCATCAAGAAAGTCATTTCTCCCGGTAATCAGCTTGAACTTTTCAGCACGTCTAAGAACGCTAGCTAGACACCATTTGATGTCCATTAACTCCATTTCTTCGGCGTCTATCTGATCGTAATCCTCCTTTGTAAGCATAGGATTTCCGATCCGTCCAGCCACTAAACCCTCATAAGAAAGCAATACAGAACCAAGCAGAGCCATGTGATCTTTAGCGGTTTCCTCAGAAAAACTTTGACCTTCAGGAAGATTCAAAGCGATATTGCACTGGATCACATAACCATTTCCTGTCTTTGTGCTCTGAGAATGAAAACTTGATGTAGTCTCTTTCGGATTGACACTCGGAAATGATGAGAAACCACTGCTGCTTTTAGGACTTTGATCAACCTTTTCTGAAGAATCTCCAGCACTAAATGCAGTCTGTATTTTCGGGCTTCTTTCAACTTCTGGAACACTGCCTTTGTAATACATCTTTACATCTTGTTGACCACTTGGACTGTTCATCCTAGCGATCTTTTGTTGTTCCAAATCTTGACCCTCAATCTTCTCAATAAATTGAGAAATCGTCAATCCGTCATATACCCCAGTGTTTTTCAGAATCATCAAGTAAGTTCCCCACTCCTTTTGCGGTAAAGCGTCAGCTAACTTGTCTACCCATTCTTCACGATCTTTTGTTATACTCAGCATCGACATGGATCGCACTAAGTGGCAATACCGTTCAATCAGCTTCTTGGTATCTTCCCCGGGCAAAGTCGTAAAAAGATCAAATTCTTTCTTGAGCAATGCCTTCTTGCTCTTGATCATATTCTCACTACCCTCAAACTTGACTTTCAGAGCCTCCCAGATTGACTTTGAAGTCTTGTCATGTTGTAGCAACACAAAAATGTCTTCCTTGATAGCCTGCTGAAGTAAACTGATCATCATCTTTTCAGCTCGGTACATATCACGTTCTTTGTCACTAAATTCTGAGAGTTCTTTGATAACTTGTAGATCTGTCCGTGGTAGAACATACTTCTTCAGAATACATTCCCATGACCTTAGATGGTTAGCTTGTACCCAGTTTTCGAACCTATCTTTCCACCCGTAATACTCCTCAATGCTCATTAGCTTCGGGGGTTTCTGAGTAGTTCCCGTTTCGTTTTTCAAATTCATGTTCTGAGCAATGACAGCCGGAGTAGACGGAGTAGCAAACGCGTTGTAGAAATCTTCACTCATGATTTGGAAACTTTTTCACAACACAAACTTTCTTGTTTCAAAAATACTGGTCTCGAATGAGCTGTATCACATAAAAAATACCTGTTTGCAAAACAAACAAAAATACAATCAGTTCAAACGAATTTTCAAATAACAGAATAAGACTGATACTTGAATTGATGAATTTTCTGTGCGACTGAAATGTTGACCACTATACGAACTGATATGACCCAAATCGAATTCAAACGACTTGACAACTTGACCCTTTGAAACCTTTGAACTCCAATCCGTACGAACTGAATTTTTTTACACAACTTGATCACACTATACCACTTGACTGACAAACATACTGATCAAACCGTTCGAACCGAATAAATTCCAAACCTTATGACCTGATTTACTCCGAATGACCTGGCTTACAACACACGACCTGAATTCTCACTATACGAATTTAAGACAAATTGATGCTAAGTGATATCAAACCACCCAAAATGAAAGACTAATGCGAGCCAAAAATCAGTTTAGTGCAAACTTCACAATGCCGACAACAATTTCCAATACAAATCAATCTAACTGGTCAACATCAAATGAGATTACTTGACAAGCGACTTCAAATAAAAACAATTGACTGACAGCTTCAAATACATGATTGGACCACACACTTTCTCAATTAAAGTTCACATGTGACTTCGAGTGTGGCCGACAATATTAATATCTCGCATGCAACATCTACTTTAAATGTGATAGAATCAATTGGCCATCCACTTTAATTTTCACATGCACACTTTAACATGGCTGACATATTCTCAATTGATGTTTATGATTGGACCAATTATACCACTAAGCCGACAATCTTCAAAACAACTGATATTTTAGTCACTTCGTATGACCTTTCAAACGACCTGTCTACTTCGTCTAAATTGTTACGAACTGTGATTAAACAAACAACCTGATCAACTGTTTCAGACGACCTGAACAAAGAACAAACGAACTGAACTTCTTAAACGAACTGAAGTTCAAACAAACTGAACTGAGAAGCTTTCAAACGGACTGACGACTTCAGACGAACTGACAACCTTCGTATGAATTGAGATCTGGAAATTTCAAACGAACTAACACATTACAAATGACCTGGAAGCACTTCGTATGACTTTCAGACGAACTGAGCTTACGAACTGAACATTTTTTATACGAACTGGTATCTTTCAGACAAACAAGATTCAAAATCTCAAACGAACTGAGCCATTTTTCAAACGATCTGATGTAATTTTCTCAAATATGATCACGTTTTCGGTTGAATTAGAATCTGAGATATTCAAGGATTGTTCTACTATGAATTCCGAACACAATGATGTATAATTTGTTCAATATCGTCCACTAAATCGTCGTAAATCTCAGTTTGAAGTTCCAGTTCGTGTGAAATGAATCTGATACGAACTGAACGATCGGTTTTTTTGCAAAATTGATCCGGTTTTAATTTGTTTTAAGGTCTGAAACTTTCACAAATTGATTAAAACACAGTTACGCACGTTATATTTCAAAATCAAGCCATTTCATCCAGAAAATCTCGTTTAATTTTGAAAAATGTAGAATATGAGTAGAAGTCAGAATTTTTTGATGAAAAACAAGCTGAATCTGTAAAACTCTTCCTCCTGAGCTCTGATACCACTTGTAGGATCGAGTAACGACCTATACGAGTCGATCAGAAGAGTTTTTGACCAAAACGAGAGGCGGAAACAGACGTTTCGGTTTCGAAACAGCTTGATTTACACATGAAAGTAGTTTAACTATCTCTTGTATTGATATGAAAGTTTTACACGGTCTGGAGATACCTCGGCAGAGCTTCGCTACCGGAAATGCAAAAGTTACAAATGAAATGACAACATGACCTATTTATAGGGAGACCAGTTCGTTTGAGCTTCATACGAACTGGACACACCCCAGTTCGTATGAAGTGACCACTTCGTTTGAACTTTCACTTCGTTTGAACATCCACTTTGTTTGAACATCCACTTCGTTTGAACTTTCACTTCGTTTGAACATTCACTTCGTTTGAACATTCACTTTGTTTGAACATTCACTTTGTTTAAACATTCATGCGAACTTGACATCACTCTTGTTCAGATCCGCAACGAATTCAAGACTCGATATAAGACGAAGTCGACAGACGCATGCACCAACAGATGTTGAATCCAATGAGAAGCTTGATGTAATGAGGTCGTATTAATAACAAATAATAATTGATATAACTAAGTTTCCCGAGCCCGGGAAGCAATCCCGGGTAAAAACCTAGTTATAACAATAAACAAAATCACAAAAACAAAACAAAATATAAAAATGTTAAACCCTTCCTACCAGTTGATCCAAACATCCAGTGAACTAATAGAACAACAGTTTTGATGTTTGCTCCAATTTCAAACCATTAGTCGGCAAAAATGTTGGAGTCGGAGGAAAATAGAAAACAACGCAAGATGATGGCATATACGAAACACTTGTATGAGATAGAGAAGAATAAGGATTTGAAAGTTTTGAGTCAACCGCATGAAAAGGCCCCTGGACAGTACCTTTTTATTTAGTTGACTTTCATATTTTATTTTAATTTAAAAATGTTGGTATTTTATATTTTATTTGAAAAATAAATTAGTTATGGAATGTGATAAGTGTTGTAAGTGTAATGAATGAAACGTAATAGAATGTGAAAAAATGAGTTGTTAAATATTGATTGGGTGTGGCAGAAATTTTTAGTGATGGTCATGATGGGTGCCTAATGTTTTTTTTTTTTTGAACGGTCAACGAATCCTTTAAACGGACTATTG
This sequence comes from Helianthus tuberosus, assembly GCA_030545235.1. Lineage (NCBI taxonomy): Eukaryota > Viridiplantae > Streptophyta > Magnoliopsida > Asterales > Asteraceae > Helianthus > Helianthus tuberosus. The sequence goes on from JARYGA010027435.1 coordinate 6,248, forward strand.
GCAAAATTTACCACATCGGGATACATTGGTCATCGAATTGGGGAAAACCCTCACCTAGGGCAGAAGCCGTGAACACTCGCCCAAAGGCACAACAGTGCAGTGAGGTAAAACTCATTTAGTTTAATGATCGAACTAGCGATCGCCGCCTACTCACCTAGTCTCACATCATGACCAAGTGCCGCTAAAAACTAATGGGAAGAAGCAGAAATTGAAGTTGGGTCTCTTGAAAACCCAAGTCTCTCCCTTACCACTTCACCACAAGCTCACTGGCGGTGCTCCATGTGCTCTAATAGTATTATATTGGGTAAATACTATAGAAAACCAGCATACTTCCTCGTTTATCTCATAAGTTACTTAATAAGTTTTTACATATAAAAAAACAGCCTACTTTCTGTTTTGTCTTACAAAATTCTTTCAATAGTTTTTGAATAATAAAGTCACTTCACATGTTAAATTTGAACAAAATTATGACCAAAACATTTTTTAAACAACTTGTTACATAAAGTCATGTCTCAACCTAAGATATTTTGAAAATTCATTGGCCATTGTTACGGAACCGAAAACAATTAAAATAAAAAATTGAACACAAAACGATTAAACTCGAACTAAAGAAAATGATTCTGGTTTATATGTAGCCCAATAAACCGAATATACAAAGTAAACCAAACTTTGTATTTAGTCGAATAAACCCAATAATATGAATTCATTTTATTTTGTTAAAACCGAAAACCAAATCGAATTCAAAAGCGATTTGTAATTTAGTTTTGAAGTACTTAAATTTCGTTTGGTTTGATTTGATTAGGGTTAGGGACCATTAGGTCCTGTGTTGAATTCCCACATGAGGGGTTTTCTAAGATTAATTGGTTTCCTGCTAAAATGGTGTATAGACATTATTGCATAGTGAAAATGGATATGATCGGATGGTTACGCTCGTTACCCGATGATACTTTAATGGTCCGTCAGTGATCCAAATTTATCCCTAAAAATAGAAAAACAATAACACTTTAAACATATACAACGGTGCATCGAAACATGTGAAGTCATTGTAAATTGTAATAATTGGTTTTGATGTCCATGATCAAATCACTTGTTACGATTCAAATAACTTAAATTTTAATTCTGGCACTAGAGAAATATAGGAAAGAGTTGTGCTAAATATTTTTACAGCAAATAACAAACATAAAATGGTATAAACATTACATGCTATTTCAATAACACAATCACGTCCTCGTATATATTTTTAAGTAATTTGAATATATTGCCACCACATATCATTTTATATTGGGTTATTGGATTTTATCACCTTTAACTATTGGCCATTGCCCGCTGTCACCCCCATCTATCACTTTGACGCCCGTCACCCCTAACTTAACACTTAGTGTGTTTTGTCACCAGATCACTAACTTTTGATCCTGTTACTCTACTTTTAGGGGTGTCTTAAGATCCCTATGACACCCCAAAAAGTGTAGTAATAGGATCAAAAGTTAGTGATCAGTTAACAACGTGGTGACAGAACACACTAAATGTTAAGTTGGGTATAACAGGCGTCAAAGTAATAGCTGAGGGTGGCAGCGGCCAATAGTTGAGGGTGATAAAATCTAATAACCCTTTTATGTTCACTGCTCATTATATATATTTTTTAGTATAATTGTTGCTCCACCCTTTATTTTTAGGAAAAAATACAAGTTTTGTCCTTTATATTATACCATTTTTCAGGCGGTGTCTTTTTAACGAATATTGACAGGCGGTGTCCTTTACTAGGTATTTTGTTGCAATTTTAGTCCTTTACACCCAACCCGGTTAAACAACCCTGTTAATTGTTGGGTGTAAAGGACTAAACTTGCAACAAAATACCTAGGTAAAGGACTAAACTTGCAACAAAATATCTAGTAAAGGACACCGCCTGTCAACAATTAACAGGGTTTTTTAACTGGGTTGGGTGTAAAGGACTAAACTTGCAACAAAATACATAGTAAAGGACACCGCCTGAAAAGCGGTATAAAGATAAAGGACAAAACTTGTAATTTTTCCTTATTTTTATTTATATACAAGGTTAGAATCCGGTGTAACACGGGTTGAATAAATATAATTTTATGTACTACGTAATGAAAAAGTTATACTTTTAAAAAACTCGTGTATTGCACGAGTTGAATAAGCCCATATATTACACGAGTTGAATAGATATAATATAATTGGTTAAGACATACAATCGTCAATACAGTCTTTAATAAATTGATATAGTATTTACTTACTATAACATTTATCTTTGTTTTCGTTTGTTAATTATCGGTAGGTTATAAATATCAAGTGAACTCCAAAACTTTTTCGTATACATCTTTTACATAGTAAACTAGTAATAAGGCTACGCGCGTTGCGGCGTGGGTACATCGCAAACATCAAATAGATTAGCGCAAGCGTTATGTAATGTGTCAACCATATAAAAACGTGTGTTTTGACGTATCCGATATAAATCAATGTAACTTATAGTGGGGTTCCACTTAATTACTACATAACCCTTACATTTTCATTAAGACTTAGTGGCATCAATTCGCATAGTGACTCTTGTCAAATCATAACACAACTAAAAACGTGCATAAAAATAAGCACGAAAACATATTATATTTAACCATGTTCATTAACATGAATTTATATTGACATGTACATATAAAAATGAGCATGTGAGAAAATAAAGCGTTTACATCAAAACGTATAACAACTTAAAACATACATAAATATAGGCACGAAAACGTATTATATTAGACCCGGCTCATTTTTAGGAAAACTTTAGGTCGAAACGTAAATGGGTACTGTTTACGTCCAATGCCGATACATGAATATGTACCGAAATGTCGATAAAAATAAGCACGCGAGGAAATAATTTTTTTTTAAGTTAAGGAATGAAAATAAGGTGCTCGCGCATTGTGACGTGACATTTAAACGTGAGATAAACTAAAAACACAAAGGGAAAAAAGAAAAAAAAATTAAAAACCAAGGATGTACAAGTGAAAAGTTAGAAATTTAGATGATAGATTTATTATTGTGTAAGTTTTAGAAGGAAAATAAATTTGTTAAAAAATGAGGAAACCAAAATGAAAAATATTGAGGGAGCCAAAATGAAAATTAGATTAAAGCGACAAAATTGTAATTTAAGGTGCCGACTTTGTGTTTTAAGTTAGTATACAAATATTCTTTTTGAGTAGGTGTTACCACAATATATTAAATATATAAAAATAAACTCCATGTAAATGGATATATATCATATCTATTATCATATAAGTTAAAAGTAGCATTGGAAGATACCATAATATATTAAACTAGGGTGTTACACCCGCGCTTTGTGGCGGGGCAACCCGATATTTGATCGGATACAAAAGTATGTCGACACATGTCTTACATCAAGTGGGAAACTCGATTAGAAAAGTATTTACAAAGTAAAAATGTTGTCAGTGTGAATGCTAGTCAACTTAAGTTTATAGCGACACGTAAATAAAAATAAAGACGTAAAAGTTGATTAAAAAGTATTTAGAAAGTTAGGAGGTTATAAGAGTTAATGCTGAAAATTAAAGGTTATAAGTAAAAAAACAAAACCACAAAAAAGAAAGAAAAAAATTGTGCAATGTGTAAAAGCGTAAAGTTTAAACGTTGACGAAAACTGTAAATTACAAAAGAACTTGGTATTTAAGAAACAACAAACAAAGCATAAGGGCCGAAAACGTATATCACAAGAGATGGGAAAAAATACGTAAAAAAACAAAACCACAAATAATTTGTGCAAGGGGTAAAAACGTAAAGTTTAAAAGTTGATGAAAACTGTAAATTGCAAAAGAAGTTGGTATTTAAGAAACAACACACAAAGCATAAGGACCGAAAACGTAAATTAAGAAAAAAAAAGAAAAAAAAAACAAAACTCAAATTTGCTAGGAAAAGACAAGAAAAAGAAAAAAAAATTAAAAAAAGCCTCCCACCGACATAGCCTTTTTATAGATTATATAATATATAAAAATGAATTCCATATAAAAGATATAGATCATAATTATCTATTATCATATATCTTTAAAATTAGGATATAGAAAGATATTAGATTAAATTATATAATAATAATAATAATATCTCCCTTATCTAATAAAGGAGAGTAGACGATAACATCACAAACTAGTGTAGCAACCGTCTAGACTATTCAACAATGTCTTTCTTATGTCATTTTTGCATCGTCAATTTTATATCTTCATTTAACAAAATTATATATCATTTTTCCAAATATCAAAATGTATATTCCTCACTTATCATAAATAGGTGTTTCAAATAATCTATAATGGACGGTCTTTGATTTTGAAATTTGAATTACTCTGCACATATCTGAACCAATTTTCTTTATTGAAACCAACGCCTGAAACCTAACCCTGAGGCTTTGGGGAGTGGGGGCGTTTATGGGGCGGGGGATGCCAGACAACGCTGGCTAACCCACACAGTGCCAACGTTGGGTACGGCGTTGCTCCGCTAGTGTGGCTTTGAAGCCGGACGTAGGGTGTGGGGGGGGGGGGGGAGAGCTTACTTGGCTGGTGGCATATGACTGTTGGTAAGCGTTGCTCCGCTAGTGTGGCTTTCAAGTTCAAGCAATTCGTATGATAGATTTGTTTTATCCTCCTCATCCGACGACGGAGCAGAAATATTATTATCAACAGTGGCGACGGTCGTTAAAGCTATTGTTGAAGATTCAGATGAATGGACTTCCCAACCCCAACCCAAACAGAGGAAGTACATAGTCCGTGAACGCGAAACCGTAAACGATTTGTTGGTAAGCGGTTATTTCTCACCCCAACCAAAGTATGATGAAAACATGTTTAGGCGTCGTTTTCGTATGAGTAAAAAATTATTTTAAGAATATAAAAGGATTTAGAGGATTATTATCCTTATTTCCAACAAAGACCCGATGCGCGTGGTAAGATCGGATTTACCACGTGGCAAAAGGTCACGACCGCCCTAAGACAATTGGCTTATGGCCATACTTCCGACATAATGGATGACTATTTAAAAATGTCGGCACAAATGGCTAAGGGAGGTCTTCACAATTTTTGTGAAATCATTTTCAAGAGAGGGAACCCTAGATCCTAAAAGAATAAAGTTTATCAAAGTTTAGATGGCGGCACGCAAAGACGTCGAGCGAACATTTGGTGTTTTGTAGAAAAGGTAGCGCATTTTGAGCATGCCTTGTAGATTGTATGAAAAAAGATCAAATAAGAGACGTGATGTACACGTGCATCATTCTACACAACATGATTTTAGAGGATGAAGGGTGTGCAATAGTTGAATATTACGGCGAGGAGACCGAATCAAATAACGAAAACATTAGTAACGAAGAGAGAACGCAAAACCAAAATCTAATCAAGTCAAGACAAATAAATTCAAACCTTCGAGCTGATTTGGTACAACATGTTTCGACACTTCCTATATTCGGCTCCATTGAAGATGAAGATGAAGATGAAGATGATTGATTGATATTTTTTTTGTTGTAATGTATTATTTTATTGTAGTTATTTAAAATTACTTTATTAAATTGTATGGCTAAAATAAAATAAAAAACAAAAATAAAATAAATAAAATTCTATCCAACTAACATTTTAATTTGTCTCGAAACCGCACGACTTTAAACAAACTTAATCCACGAGCTTCGGCTCAACCATCTTCCACTGCGGCCCTAACATCACCAGCCACAGCTCACGTCTCCCAGCCGCAACCTAAGTCTTCTAACCGCAACCAAGTACCATGAGCTGCGGATCAGCCTTCCCAGCCACGGCTCACACCTCTCATCGCCTTTCGGTGTTGACCTTTAACAAATGAGTAACCAGTTTTCTGAGATGACACAGAATATCAAACATAATCTTACATTAAAAAAAATGAGATAACAAATACCAAATATTGTCTCAAACCAAATACCTTAAATATTACAACATTAATCACTACTTAATACGTTAACATGACCATGGTAACCATAACTTTCATTGATATTCCATATAGTCAAGCTTAATATAAAGTCAACTTGAGATAATTGATAACATGTTGAAGTTTGGATGGTTGTAGATGACTAACGGTGCATTAACTGGCCGCTAAAGCGACCAACGCGTTGATAGTTGACGGCAACGAATCACATGATCGATCGAGTCTAGATTAAGTAGTAACGGCTTTTATGACGATTGGCCCAACTCATTTCCTTTAATATCTTCTTTCATTTATTAATGGTTTAATACTACTAGTAGGGTCGCCAATCTCATTTTCTTTAATATCTTCTTTCATTTATTAATACTAGTAGAGTGCGAAAGCAAGGCAATAACCACCCTGACAAGAGCCATCTCTTCAAAAAAAAAAAAGTAGAGTGTCCGCGCGATGCGACGGTGGCGACACTTTGTATTGCGGCACTCGTTCTGGTAGTTTTCTTATTCGTATAATATTTATGGTAGCATTATTGTGGTAAATAGGGGAATGTTCATTTGAGAAAATAATTAAATCGAGAAAAAAAAAAGAATAAAGGGTACAGTTGTAAAACATTAAATAGTTTTTCTCTTATCTCATTTATTATTATATTTGACTAATTAATTAGTCATAAGTACTATAATCATTTACACTAAAAGTTTTGCCTACACACATCAAAATTTATCTTACATATTTTGAAATTTATCGTACACATATTGAAAATTATTCTACATATCTCGTAATTCATCCTGCACGCCTCGTAATTTATCCTACATTTTAAATTAATTTGTTTTCTTCTTTAAAAAGTATTTTTTTTAAATAAGTTATAAATTAATGTAGTTAGCTATTAAAAAGGAAGAGTACCAATTAATGATCTGTCTAAGTTTACCAATATACCCTTACATTAATATTAAATACAAAAATTAAATGAAGTAAAATGAATGATTTTTATTGGTTGAAGTTTCTTCTTTTTTTTTTCTTACAAAAAAATTCTTCTCATTTGAACTCTCCACGTGATGGATATATCTCATAAGTATTACACATGTCTACTAATTATTGCATTTAGAATTTAAATTATCAAGTACTTAAAGAAACCATTGATACAATAAAGTCACACATGAATTAAGAAAAAAATAAGTCTTAAACATAAATAAAAGTTATATAAAGTAGCACACAAATAAGAAAATATAAGTCTTAAATATAAAAGTTGAAACTAAAAGCTCAAGTGTCAATTACTTTGCATCATGATAAGATCAATTTAGTAATCATACGACTTAAACATCTCAAAGATGTCATCTATTTTTGTCACACCACCATTTGTCATCATCGAGATCAACGCCCTCTGAAATTTCTTGTATCTCTTCCTGTTTTATTTTTATATCCTTTGGAGGATGAGTTTCTTCTCTGTTCTCCTCTTTAACTGATACATCAGTAGTAGCTGGAGCAGTTTGGGAACTGGAAAAAAATGTTAAGTATTTTAGTTACATATTTTTATCATGTTACCGTTATATATAATATAGGATAAAAAACGACGTTCATGGTTAAACATAATATAAAAACAAAAAAAAACAAAGAATATATCATGTTTTAGAAACATTCATACCTGTGTAAAGATCTAAAGACCTGAAAGGATGAATACCGAAGCTCCAAAACCATTAAATAATAAATAAGATGAATGTTAAGTGTGATCATAAAAGAATAAATCAATGTTATACACAATAGAAAATTGAAGTACCTGTAAACCAAGAATTCTAAAGAACAAGAAATTTTTTTGATGTGAAAAAAACAAATGGATTATACTATATCTAAAGAACAATAAATTTCTTGAAGTGAAAAAAACTAATGAATTATACTATATATAGAACCTATAAACCAACGAATCAAATAGCCTGTAGCTTTTTTTCAACTAAGTAATATTATCTATAAGAGTATTTTTTAACTTATAATCCCTAAAAAATGCAACACATTCTGGTATTCAGTTTTTAAAGATGTATTATGTTTAGATTATGAATCTTTTTCCTAAAAGTTTGTTGGTGAAAAACTTATTTACCAAACTTCTAAAAAAAGTTTTTATAAAAAAATGTTTTATGAAAACGAAAAATGCTTCAAAAAAACGTTTTTATAATTTTTTTATGAAAACAAAAATTCCATTTTGTTGAATATGGTAGTATATAAAGTTTTTTAATATAACAAATTGGATAAAACAAGTGAGCTTCTTTGATGTCAATTTACTACTTGCTAACCCATGTAAGTGTGTACACCTAACCAAGTAAATACACAAACATGCAGAATACTAATAAAGCTCATATCAAACTCGTATGTGCAATGTTTTGAGTCGTCGGAACAAATTGGTGAACAATCTTAATCAAACAAAAATCGGAGTGAAAATGGTTGGAATATTATTAAATTGATAATAATGACAACAACGTAGAGAGTCTTGAGCATTTGAAATGTGATAGGACACACTACTTCAATCATTTGTACACTAATGCAACGTCTATTTGTACATTTTAATTCGCACAATAATACTGATAAAGACAACTATTTGTGACAATATTTAATTCAACCGATTTCATTTCATAAATAAATTGTCAAAACATTACAAGAAATTTGTCAAATTATTTCATATTGGGTAACTACGAAACAACCGAATATGAAAACATACTAGGTTTTATTTGTAAATTTATTTATTTACTGAATAAGGTTTCTAGACTATAGATAATAAATGTGCTAAAACTTGGGTCAAATTATTTAAGGATTTGCATTAATTGCTATATTGGCTAGCATATAAAGATCTGCCCATACTGTATACAATTAGTCAGATAATAAAACACATAATCACAGAATGACAGTTAGAAAAATTTAAGTATTTTCTAAATACTTAATAGGCTTAAATCAGTGGCTCTGATACCACCTTATTCTGTCACGGCCACCGACCCGGTTTGACCCGTTTCAGGAGCCGCGGGACAGAAATCCCGTGGTATTTAATTAACAGCGGAAGTTTTCATCAGGATCTTTTAAAAACTGCAATTTCCCGATTATTTTATTTCACAACTCGGGATAAAACCCGGTAATTTACAATCATAAGATTTTACGTAGAAATCTTTTATTTTACAAAACATGTTTCTTTATTTTATACTGAGCCACTTCCTTAAGCTTTTAGTGCTTCTCGGCACTTTTCCTGGATCACAACAGATCACCTGAAACATGTTTGAAAAAGGTTTTGTCAGCGGGAAATACTGAGTGAATCATTCTTTTTACTAAAATGACTCATTTGTTATAATTCACAGTATTAAGAGCGATTACAATGTTTTTATATCAACCAACTACCCTCGGTATTTGTCACTCGACTCGTTTCTGTGACTGTGGTCATATCACCCATTGGCTAACTCGTTGTCCAATGGTGAAGATTATCAAGTAATGTATACAAAACCCCACATACCGGCTGTAATATGGAGATTACATAGACTTAATCCCTGTAATTATAACCTTGAAAATAAACATGATTTTGAAAGTAATTTGATAAAAAGAGAATGACTCACATTGCAGATTTAATTTGAGCAGAGCCTAGCCTACTGATTAGCCTTTTAACCTAAGTTTAATAACAGGCACACAATTCGGTTAGTAACTTAATACAACATTTACGATAACTCACGAGATTAAAACCTTCACAACGAATGACAAAGTGCGATACTTAAACATCAATCGAATTAACGACGAATGACAAAGCATAAACCCTAATGTGGGCAGCACTTAAACATCCATTGGATAGTTTAATCGATCGGACATTGAATCGTATCAGGGATCGAGTTATTACCCTGTATTGCAGCGGCGATTAGTGATCCGTGTGTGTTTTTGTGGTATTCAGAACGTAACTCAGTGCATGTAGCGAGAATTTACGTCGTTTTAACTCATGAATTCAAGTCCCAAGGCCCTCTATTTATACACGAAATTTGCTTAGCTTACGGACCGTAAGCCTCATAACGTTACGGTCCGTAAGGGTCGAAAATAGGTTATAGGGTAGCCCCGTGTGGGTGTAGGCTTGCTGGGTCAGTAGTTTCGTAAATTTCAAATTTGACAGCGTTTTATGTAGATAATCGTTAACTAGGGTTTACTCCCCCTGAGTTTTAGGGGCCCTGATCCTGATTCTGATGATTCTGAAAATTTTAGGGTTTGTGCAGAATCACTTGGGTGTCTCAATTAGGGTTTCCTATTGGACAATTAAAATAATAATTAAGACTTTTTGATAGGAGTTGTTACATTCTCCCCACCTTAATAAAAATCTCGTCCTCGAGATTTACTGAAATAATTGAGGATACTTTCGCTTCATTTCTGATTCCAGTTCCCAAGTGTATTCGGCTCCTCTCTTTGAATCCCACTTTACTTTAACTAGCACTAGTCGCTTGTGCTTGAGAAACTTCACTTTTCTGTCTTCTATCTGAAGAGGTTTCTCAACAAATTTTAATTTTTCGTTTACCTCTATATCTTGGAGAGGTACTACCAAAGATTCGTCAGATAGACATTTCTTGAGATTGGATACATGAAATACATCATGTACTCCAGTTAACTCTTCTGGTAGTTGTAAACGATAAGCAACTGGTCCTATACGTTGGATCACTAGAAATGGTCCTACATATCTTGGACTTAGCTTTCCTTTCTTACCGAATCGAACTACTCCTTTCCAAGGAGAAACTTTCAATAGTACTTTGTCTCCAACTTGAAACTCCAACGGCTTACATCTATTGTCTGCATAACTCTTCTGGCGATCTCGAGCAGTCTTCAGCCTTTCCTTGATTTGTGTAATCTTGTCGGTCGTCTCTTGTACTATTTCAGGACCTGACAATTGACTTTCTCCTATTTCTGCCCAACAAACTGGAGTTCTGCACTTTCTTCCATACAATGCCTCGAATGGGGCAGTTTCAATACTTGAATGATAACTATTGTTATAGGAGAATTCGATCAGACGTAAGTGATCGTCCCAATTTCCACCAAAATCTATTACACATGCTCGGAGCATGTCTTCTAGAGTTTGGATCGTTCTTTCACTTTGCCCGTCCGTTTGAGGATGATATGCAGTACTTAGGTTTAGTCGAGTTCCCATTGCTTCTTGGAAACTTTTCCAGAAATGAGAAGTGAAACGACTATCCCTATCTGATACAATGGAGAGTGGAACTCCATGTAGAGATACGACTTCATCTACATACAACTTTGACAATCTTTCCATGCTAAAGGTTTATTTCATAGGTAGAAAGTGAGCTGATTTGGTTAATCGATCCACAATTACCCAAATCGCATCATTACCTTTTCTGGTTTTGGGTAACTTAGTAACAAAATCCATTATTATGAGTTCCCATTTCCATACAGGCATTTCTAACTGTTGTAGTAGACCTGAAGGTTTCTGGTGTTCTGCCTTAACTTGTGAACAAGTAAGACACTTAGAAACATATTTAGCTATATCCCTTTTCATTCCTATCCACCAGAAATTATTTCTTAAATCTTGGTACATCTTAATGTTTCCAGGGTGCATGGTATACCTAGACTTATGGGCTTCTTCTAGAATCTTATTTCTTAAATCTCCCTGCTTAGGTACCCAAATTCTGCTTTTGTGGAATCTCCAAATTCCATCAGCTCCTTGCTCTAATTCTTTTATTCGTCCCTTCATTCCTTCAGCATCATCCTTGATTGCTGTTTCCTGAACACTCTTTATTTGTTCCATTAAATCTATCTGTAGATTTAATCTAAGAGCACGAACTCGTCGTTGTTTTTCATGATACTTACGACTTAAGGCATCTGCAACTACATTTGCCTTTCCTTTGTGATACTGAATATCACAGTCGTAATCACTTAAGATTTCCATCCATCTCCTTTGCCTCATGTTTAACTCTTTTTGCCCAAATATATATCTTAAACTCTTATGATCTGTATAGACAGTAAACTTACTTCCGTACAGATAATGTCTCCAGATTTTCAGGGCAAAAATTACGGCTCCTAATTCTAAATCATGAGTCATATAGTTTTCTTCGTGCTTTTTCAAATGCCTTGAAGCATACGCAATTACCTTCTTGCGTTGCATCAGCACACATCCAAATCCTAGTTTTGAAGCATCACAATATACTTCAAAATCTTCTGTTCCTTCTGGTAAGGCTAAGATTGGAGCATTTGTTAATTTCTGCTTCAATATTCTAAAGGCTTCTTCTTGCTTAGGTCCCCATTCAAACTTAATGGCTTTACAGGTTAGCTTAGTTAATGGTACAGCTATTTTGGAAAAATCCTTAATAAACCGTCTATAATACCCAGCTAAACCTATAAAACTTCTAATTTCCATTGCGGTTTGCGGAACCTTCCAATTGGTAATTGCCTCTATCTTAGCAGGATCTACATGAATACCTTCGTGATTCACCATGTGTCCTAAGAATTGCACTTCTTGTAGCCAAAATTCACACTTCGAGAATTTGGCATAAAACTTTTCTTTTCTTAACAAAATTAAGAGTGCATGTAAGTGCTCACAATGTTCGTCCTGACTTTTTGAATAAATAAGTATGTCGTCTATGAAGACAATTACAAATTTATCCAAATACGGTTTACAGATTCTATTGCATCATGTCCATGAATGCTGCAGGTGCATTCGTTAACCCGAAGGGCATGACTGTAAACTCGTAATGACCATACCTAGTTCTGAAAGCAGTTTTAGGTATGTCTTCTTCTTGTACCTTCAATTGATGATATCCGGAGCGTAAATCTATCTTAGAAAAATATCTAGCCCCTTGAAGTTGATCAAACAGATCATCAATCCTAGGTAATGGGTATCGATTCTTAATTGTAACCTTATTCAATTCTCTATAATCGATACACATTCTCATTGAACCGTCCTTCTTCTTTACAAACAACACTGGTGCTCCCCACGGGGATGAACTAGGTTGTATGAAACCTTTACTTAGTAATTCATCTAATTGCTTTTTCAATTCTAACATTTCTGTGGGTGCTAACCGATAAGGTGCCTTGGCTATCGGTATAGTTCCTGGAATTAGATGAATCCTAAACTCTACTTCCCTATCTGGTGGTAACCCTGGTAACTCTTCTGGGAATACATCTGGGTATTCCGAGACTACAGGAATCTCCTTAAGTTCTTTACCTTTAGTATTAATGATTACTGAAATCATATATACTATTCCTTGCTTTCGTTCATAATTAGCAACTTTCATTACTGATATGAACTTCATAGGCTTACGTGGTTTATCTCCTGTAATCACAATTACTTCTCCGGTGGGTGCCTGAATTTCTATAGAGTTCTTATCACAGAGAATTCGAGCATGGTTGGCTACTAACCAATCCATTCCTAAAACAACATCGAATTCGGCTAATTTCATAGATAACAGGTTTGCAAAAAATTTATGACCTAAAAGTCCTATTTCTATATTTTGCCAAACCTTATCTATTTTAACTGAATTCTCATCAGCCGTTTCGACTGTAAAAATCTGCCTAATGTTGGTTAAGGGTATATTAAGAGCTTGGCAGAATGAAGTATTGATAAAACTTTGGTTTGCACCAGAGTCAAATAATACTTTGGCGTAAATGTTGTGAACTAGGAACGTACCAGCTATCACATCTGGGATTAGCTCAGCCTCCTGAGTTGTTAACTGAAAGGCTCGAACATTCTTCTTAGTAGCTCCGTCGGCTATCTTGGCTTTGTTATCTGCTGGTTTGATTAATTTAGGGCATTCTGGCTTAAAATGTCCTGTTTCTCCGCAATTATAGCAGACTCTTGTTTTCTTTCTGCATTCCTCTTCACGATGTCATACCATTTTACAAAAATTGCAGGTTACACTACATCTTCCAAAATGTTTCTTTCTGCAATTCCTGCAAAACGGAGGATTTGAAGATTGCCCTGTTCCTCCTCTCTTGAAGCTGTTATTATTACCCATACGAAATCCTTGGGTAATTTTCTGAGCCAATTCCTTCTTCCTGTTTTCATCTTGCGTGCGTACTAGTTCGTCGGTTAGGGTATTGGCTAATTCCACAGCATCGTCAATAGTGCGAGGTCTCGCAGCTTTAACGATATTGCGGATTTCACTAATCAGTCCCCAAATATAGCGAGAAATGAGTACCGGTTCTGGCGAAGCCGGCGTTGGTACCACTCTAGTATATTCAAAGAATGTCGAAGTATAACCACGACAATCTACACCCATCATTCGATGGTTTAAGAACTTATTCGCCATTTGATCTTTTTCATACTCAGGACAGAATTTTCTTTCTACAAGACTCTTAAATTCTTCCCAGTTCATTGCATACGCCATCATCCTTCCTTTTGCTTGTAACACCGTGTTCCACCATTCTAGCGCCCCTTCTTTAAAAAGATTTGACGCGTACATGACCTGATCATCCTTGGCACATTTACTAATTGCAATCACTGCCTCGGTCTTTTCTAACCAACGCAGTGATGCGGTCGCTCCTTCATTACCTGCAAATTCAGCGGGTTTACAAGCAAGAAATTCTTTGTAAGTGCAACCAGGCGTTGCAGCTTTCATTTTCTTAGGGAGCGGAGCTTGCCGTGGTTCATTATCATGATTAACATGATCATTGCCTCCGTTTACACTATTACTGAAGTTATCTTCAGAAATACGTTTGCTAGGAATGATTTGTTGCGGTTCTATTGGATTTTTAACAGCAGCAACGATTGCTGGAATAGCATTGGCTATCCCTTGAGCAACGATATTTTCTATATCCTGCCTAGTCATATATTGATCCCCCGGTTGTTGCTCAGATTGATTAACCTCATTAACTGGTTCATTATTAGCGTTTTCCATCTGATAATTAATATATATAATTTATTAGTATCAAATAAATAACAATTACACAACATAATTATACAGAGTTCATAACACCAATATAGCCAAAACTATCGATTTCTCGATTTCCATTTATATTTAATAGTATGCATCAATACACACATTTATCTTACAAAGTTTTATTTTAGGTTATTTCACATGATTATATTATTATTGCTAATTTATAACCACAGTCTCACAACCCATTGTCCTTTTGTCATCTAACGGTGTTTCCCTCTCATCATATTACCAGGAGATCTGTCCCCCAATCTCTTGGATCCTATTCCCAGCATCCATTAGTTCTTTGCCAAAGTGGCGGAGTTCAGCCATATTCTCGTTACTCATTGGTGGATTTGGTAAAGGTTCTGGATCGAACTGAGGAAAAAGCTTATAGGGATTGTTTTGGAACTGTATTTCATTAGTCAACCATTCGTCTATTCCTAAAGGTTGCGAGTGGATTGAAGGGTTTGGAATAGCTGGTTCTAAGTTCATTGGTAGTTGTGTTTCAAGAGAGTGAATAAAAACATTTTCATTAACAGGCTTAATAGTATTATAGCTTGCCAATATAAAATCTAGCTCTTCCTGAGATGGTAACCCCTCAATTTGCCTAGAGCTTTCCCCAATTTCCATTTTCTTAGGCTTGGGTTTCTCGAGAGGTAAAGCGTTGAATTCTATAGGTTCTTCTATGTCTGGTATATACCTATTGAAATCTCTGGAAACCTCTATTCTTACCGGATAGAGATTTAAATTCTGAATGGCGTCAGAAAAGTCACTCATGCTGTTTAGCAAAATACACACAATTACTAAGTTAAAAATCATAACAAAATTTTATAGAAAAACTTTAAATATTATTTCATATTGGGTAACTACGAAACAACCGAATATGAAAACATACTAGGTTTTATTTGTAAATTTATTTATTTACTGAATAAGGTTTCTAGACTATAGATAATAAATGTGCTAAAACTTGGGTCAAATTATTTAAGGATTTGCATTAATTGCTATATTGGCTAGCATATAAAGATCTGCCCATACTGTATACAATTAGTCAGATAATAAAACACATAATCACAGAATGACAGTTAGAAAAATTTAAGTATTTTCTAAATACTTAATAGGCTTAAATCAGTGGCTCTGATACCACCTTATTCTGTCACGGCCACCGACCCGGTTTGACCCGTTTCAGGAGCCGCGGGACAGAAATCCCGTGGTATTTAATTAACAGCGGAAGTTTTCATCAGGATCTTTTAAAAACTGCAATTTCCCGATTATTTTATTTCACAACTCGGGATAAAACCCGGTAATTTACAATCATAAGATTTTACGTAGAAATATTTTATTTTACAAAACATGTTTCTTTATTTTATACTGAGCCACTTCCTTATGCTTTTAGTGCTTCTCGGCACTTTTCCTGGATCACAACAGATCACCTGAAACATGTTTGAAAAAGGTTTTGATAGCGGGAAATACTGAGTGAATCATTCTTTTTACTAAAACGACTAATTTGTTATAATTCACAGTATTAAGAGCGATTACAATGTTTTTATATCAACCAACTACCCTCGGTATTTGTCACTCGACTCGTTTCTGTGACTGTGGTCATATCACCCATTGGCTAACTCGTTGTCCAATTGTGAAGATTATCAAGTAATGTATACAAAACCCCACATACCGGCTGTAATATGGAGATTACATAGACTTAATCCCTGTAATTATAACCTTGAAAATAAACATGATTTTGAAAGTAATTTGATAAAAAGAGAATGACTCACATTGCAGATTTAATTTGAGCAGAGCCTAGCCTACTGATTAGCCTTTTAACCTAAGTTTAATAACAGGCACATAATTTGGTTAGTAACTTAATACATCATTTACGATAACTCACGAGATTAAAACCTTCACAACGAATGACAAAGTGCGATACTTAAACATCCATCGAATTAACGACGAATGACAAAGCATAAACCCTAATGTGGGCAGCACTTAAACATCCATTGGATAGTTTAATCGATCGGACATTGAATCGTATCAGCGATCGAGTTATTACCCTGTATTGCGGCGGCGATTAGTGATCTGTGTGTGTTTTTGTGGTATTCAGAACGTAACTCAGTGCATGTAGCGAGAATTTACGTCGTTTTAACTCCTGAATTCAAGTCCCAAGGCCCTTTATTTATACACGAAATTTGCTTAGCTTACGGACCGTAAGCCTCATAACGTTACGGTCCGTAAGGGTCGAAAATAGGTTATAGGGTAGCCACGTGTGGGTGTAGGCTTGCTGAGTCAGTAGTTTCGTAAATTTCAAATTTGACAGCGTTTTATGTAGATAATCGTTAACTAGGGTTTACCCCCCCTGAGTTTTAGGGGCCCTGATTCTGATTCTGATGATTCTGAAAATTTTAGGGTTTGTGCAGAATCACTTGGGTGTCTCAATTAGGGTTTCCTATTGGACAATTAAAATAATAATTAATACTTTTTGATAGGAGTTGTTACAAAATTCAAATAACAACATTGTTCAACATAACATAACAAAATTGATACAACACTTTAAACCTAAACGTCTAAGTGAGTATCTAGGCATCATTGCTAATCCATTTCATAGCATCATCAATCATCAACCTGTAACATGTTTAAAATACAATTCAATGCAAAAGCAAAGGTGAGTATACAAGTTTGTAAATAAGTATAAGTATAAAGTTTAAAACGAATCCACATGGCAACTTAGTTTATACAAGATCAACCTAACATGGGATGCAATATTTCTAGTCAACCCTCTGTTTACGCAAAATGATATAATTCAACATGACCACTAGTCTACGGGCGGTGCGTTACTCCTATAGCGCTATACATGTCAAATGGAGGCTCGTGAAAGCTAATGACTAAAACATATCACATAAGTATGGTCCACGTATAAGCATCAAGTATAACAACATAGTATTCATGTATAAGGATTGTTTTCGTGCATTGCATAAAGAATAAGTTAAGTGTGATTTTAATAATTTAACATGTTACACCCCAAAAGTGGTAAACATAAAAAGGGGGTTGCGAGTATACTCACGGTTTTGCAAGTCTTCTACTTGAATCCGCGAGTGAGTTGTTGTTGATTAGGGGATTGGAACACCAAGTCCTTCTACGTGAAGAAACAAAGTGTATGAGTAACGGAGATTAACGGTAGATTAAGGATTTAGGAAATTAAAACACAAGAACATAAGTATATGAAAGTAATCATCCTTTAACATAAGTACTTGTTTTTGACACTATGGAACCTCAAGGGTTAATGTTTTTATGAGTAATATACTCATTAGAATCGTAACAAGTCTTATGCCTTAGATGATGTTATTCTAATATTTCGACGAATGAACACAAGTTCACCATCAAGGGTTCGAATAGTATCTATATGTATGAGTATTATATTTATTATTAAGTCCAATAGTCAAGCATGAGGTAGAAGATTAATCTTCATTTAGGCACCTCTAGTATCATGGAAATCATGTAGGAGGTAGGAAGAACAAGCTTCCATTTAGGTACCTCTTATGGTTCACCACTACACTTGATGTAAAAACATACAAGGAGGGTCATGAACTAATATTAATACAATAATAACACAACTATACTATGAGAAATCATCAAGTAATGTGGGGATTCTATGTTGGACAACCCAAGTTAGTCCATAATCACACCTTCATCAAGCTTGAAGCTTGAACACCACTAGTGGGTTAAAAACCCTAAACAAAACAGAATATATGTGAGGTTTAACCTCTGATTTCGAATGTCTCAGCTCCATTTTTAAGCTTAACTAACCATAGAAGTGGTTATAAGTATAAGGACGTGGGTTTGAGTGAGTTAGACTCAAGTTTAAACAAGTGTAAACAAAGATAAATGAAATCAGATTCAAACAGTGAACTTTGGAGCCTATTTTCCGGAGTTCCAGGGACTTATTCACTGTGGAATACCCATGGAATCTAAGCTAAGGTCGATCCAAGTGTTCTGGAAAAAGAATGAGCTCAAACGGACAAGAAATGAAGAAGTTATGCTCACTTTAGTGGAGCTTGATGTTTCTGTCCGAACTTGAACTTGCAGCTATGAATTCGAGTGATTGAGAGAGTTGTGAGAGTGTTTCTAAAGTGCAAATGGCTTGGGAGGCACTTGGTATTTATAAGGAAGTGATTAGGGTTGGGTTAGATGAGTATTTAATGCCAAAAACCCGGTTTAAACTTCAAAAACAACCAAATCCCGCTCAAAATCGCGAAGTGAAGCAAGGCTTCTGATCTGGGAGGTCCCTCATGGCCAGCGTAGCCCTAGGGGCAAGCTTACGCGGCCCGTGTCAAGGGGGAAGGCTGAAGTTTCCTTAAATTGCAATTAGGGCCCTCAACTTTGCAATTTTGGGCTTTTTAGGTGTTTTAGGGGCTGTTTTCGCCATAAAAGCATAGTTTAAGATAAATTTAAGTATGAGGAACATAAACCAAGTATAATTAGGCGTATGAAGGTTGTATTCAAGTTTCGTTTACAATCAAAACACGTTTTATGCACAAGGTTCACATATTTGCAAGTTTAGCACATAGTTTCCAAGAATTGCGAATAAGCATCAATTGATTCACGAAATCAAATGTATGAGCATGTATAAAGTATGTATAACATGTACTTAACAAAAAGTGAGTTTTATTTATGATCCAAGTCTTGGATTTTACAACGGTTACAAGGAAAGAACGATTACAAGAACACAAGACTTCCAAAAATAGAAATACGAACAAGACTTGCTATAAATGGAAAGTACAAATAAGCAGGGCGTTACAGTCACCCCTCCTTTAGGGAATTTCTTCCCGAAATTTAGGAAGATGTAGGGAAAAGATGCGGATACTTCGTCTTCATGTGACTCTTGAGTTCCCAAGTGAATTCAGCGCCACGTTTACCTTCCCATCGAACCTTGACGATAGGAATTTTACTACGCCTCAATAACTTGACTCCTTGATCCATGATTTTGACGGGTTTTTCCACAAAAAGCAAGGTCTCGTTAACTTGGAGGTCCTCGAGTGGAAATTGAAGCCCTTCGTCAGCTATACACTTCTTTAAGTTTGACACGTGGAAGACAGGATGTACATTGTTGAGTTCTTCAGGTGGGTCCAGTCTATACGCAACCTTGCCAATCCTTTCGAGTATCTTGAAAGGGCCAACATAGCGAGGTGCGAGTTTTCCTTTCTTACCAAATCGAACCACACCCTTCCAAGGGGACAATTTGAGAAGTACCAAGTCACCTGTCTCGAATTCCAAGGGTTTGCGACGCTTGTCAGCGTAACTCTTTTGTCGGCTCCTGGCTTTCAGTAAATTGTCTCGAACCTGTAAAATCTTGTCCATTGCTTCTTGTATAAGCTCAGGACTGTCACACCCTGGCCTTTGCGGAAGCGTGATTATGGTGTGACTTTCTTAATTCCATTGCTTTCAATCATAACAACAACTATATGATAAAACCATAGATTTGTCATCCATTAAATGAGTTTAAAACATAACAACATTGTTTAAAATGTAGACTTCAATTTCAAGTTTTACAAACCATACAAATTGTTTATGAGTTCACTAAGGACTCGTCAAAAGATATTAGATGTAACTAAGGTTTGGAAGACGTGTCTCGTCCAGGAATAAGACACACTGACCAAACCCAAAGACCATGGATGACATCTTTATTCCTATCACAACATAAAACTTCCAACGCCCGCCAGATCCACTTACTAATTCCCTGAAATACATGTAGTTTGAAAACATCAACAAAAGTTGAGTGAGTTCATGTGTTTAGTATGTGTGCACGAATCATCCTTGAAAACCTTTGTATGTATGTATGTACTTGTAAACTGGTATGAAGAAACAAGGAAAACAGATCAATTAATGTGTAGCTAATACATTAATATGTGTGACATGGTATAGGAAGCACTCAACCCTGTAAGCGTATTTCGTACCGGCCCCTCCGGCGGAACGACATAGTCACCACATGCGGCCAACTCGCAGGCCCATGGGTGGGGCTCGCAACACCCAATAGATCTATCACTCATGCCCCTCGGTCCTTATACAAGGATTAATGGTCTTAAGTTAATCGCCTACCCATTCACGTGATCTAGCAGTACATTCCTTAGCTAATCATACCATTTGTAATTGTTTGTAATCATTATGTAACATGTATTTCACCCCCGAGAATTATAAAACCGAAAACAGTTAAGAAAAGAGGGATATGAACTCACAGTTTTGCGTTCCTTGTATCCGATGTAACTCAAAGCTTCCTCTAGTAGGCACGGCTACCTATATGCGTACTATGGTCCATTAGACGAGTGGGTCGTGCCTTGACTTAGTAATGACTAGTGTCTTTGAGTTATGTTTCAAGGCGTCTTCCTTAATATTCCAAGTGTTTAATTATTTGTTAAAATAATTAATATTTTAACTTAACACTTCTCATGTATATCCTTCCCAAGGATGGGTATATTTGTATTTGTATAATTGCCATGTATTAGCATCGTATTCCGGTGTGGATTTATATGTACGAGGATACGTATCTTCTTGTAATTGTTAAGTATTCTTATACTTAAATTTATATTAAACTTTCGGAGCATTATTCTTAATAAAAATCCACCAATATGTATTTCCCAAAATATATTCAAGAAGTATTTCTTAGAAAAAATATTTATAATTTTTCCTTTTGGCAAAAATATTTGTAGTTCCAAAATAATATATTTTCAAGTCTCACTTAGAAAATATTTATAAACTTATTTTGTCCGAAAATAATGTATTTCAAGTTTACCCAAGAAAATATATATTTTTCCCAAAAATAATATATTTTCTCCTTGTCAAAAATACGATATAACTTTGTAATAATTGGAAAAATTATATTTTCCTTTGTGTCCAAAATATTATTCACCAAAAATATACTTATAAATGTATTTTTCGGAATATTTTGTAAGTTACATTCTTTCGTTCGGTTTCCCAATTTTGTGTGTGTAACTTGTGTATTTATTCCTTGTGATTGTTTGTAATATTTTGGATTGTAATTTCTTGGTATATGTTAAGTTATATTACTTTAACCATAAAATAATATAACTATTACACAAAGTATACAATATTCACACACATCATGTCTTATATATTCTAAATATATATTTATTCATTTTTATTTATAAAAACCAACCTCCAATACTTGTGTTTTTGTAACAAAAATTATGGCAAAGTTTATATTGAAAACCATAGTTAAAATACACTTGTAAATATTTGTTAGAAAATATTTTTCTAAGTGTTTATATTTTTAGAAAATTTTGCTATAGTTTCCCCTAAAAATGGAGGTGTCCATGCGATCAAAGCATATCATTTTCTTTTTAAAAGTATCACAAACAATCAACAACTTAACCAACACTTACCAAGTGCCAAAACAATGCTATTTTCATAACAACATGAACTTGAACTTTTATAAAAACTTGTAGTAACTTACTAGTGTTTTTAGTAAGCCTAGTTACCCTTAAAAATATGATTATTTATTTAATAACATCATTCTTGAAGATTTTAGATCTTTACAACTTGTATGATGATTTTTCAAAAATTAATCTTCTTGTATTTTTCTTGTTAACTATGTACTTTTATACTTGTTTCACCACTAGAAACATGATTAGTTTCTTTAAAAACAATGTTTTAGTAAATCTTGTGTATAACTTTAGTTTCTTGAGAAAACTAGTTTTAAAATCATCCAAGTTTATGACTAGTAACATGTTACATACTTTATCATTCATAAAATCATTTTCATTCTTCAAGTTCATGAGAAACATAAAGTATGATGATCTTGGTCTTTCACAAGGTCACCACCTTAACTTACTAGATCATGTGTTAAATCACAATCTAGTAGGTTTCATATGATGTCTAACATCACTAACACAAATCATCAAGAAGCAAATCAACACTAATCAACATGTATTCTTATGTTATTAAGCTTATGTTAAAGTTTCATCTTCAAGTTTCTTAGTGTTCTTTAAGCTTTACATCATGTATCAACTTTTAACCACTTAGATAAGATGTAAAATGAAGAGCTCAAGACTCTTACCACTAGCACAAGGCTAGGGATGATCAAGTGAAGAAAACAAGTGGATAAGAGCAAATGATGAAGGTCCTTCAACTTCCGAAAGCTCCAAGCTTCCTAACTTAGCTCCTTACACCACTAGATCACCTTGGAATGTATGGAAGAAGGTTGAAAATGGAGATGGTGTGGAGGTGGTATGTGGCCGTGAACATGGAGGGAGGAGAAGGAGATGATGGTGTGTGTTTTGGTGTGTGTAGAATGAGGTTTAGAATCTTTAGGTTTCATTTATAAACCATGTTTATGTATTAACCAATGGATGATGTGTCTACTAAGTACAATACAAGATCATAAATGAAATCCAAGAAGATCAAGGGAAATCAAGGGTGGGGCCACCTTGGTGACCGTCCACCATGGGGGGGGGGGGGT